>CM049385.1:1460693-1515693 GCA_026937815.1 Etheostoma perlongum | reverse complement strand
GAGCTGTCTGCAGAGACCACGTTTTTTTACAGTGTGTCCCGGGGACAGGCAGCTAGCAGATAGAGAAGAGATGTTTTTTACAGCGTGTGTCACGCCCCGATGGGAGAAGAGCGCAGGTTTGAGTCGTGCGCGTGTCACTTTGCGACAAGTAGCATACAACATGCTAACAAGATGCTAACGAGATGCTAACGAGAGACTTCTGTAACGTCAACACAGTAAAAATGGAGCTACTTAACCAAGTTGGTTCCCTGCTAGCTTAGCTACAAGTTAGCATCAACCACAACAAAGGCTGTCAGGTGAATGGAGTTTAGAGCTAACGTTAGCATAGCATCAACTATAGATAGCTACAACGTTCCTGAAATGATTCCCATCTTCTGTTATTGTTCATAATGAGAAAACTTTATTATTTCATGGATTTCACTAATTTCAATATGACAGTTATGCCGTAAACTGTTTAAATCGGAGCATGCACGACTCACATCGGGGGGGTGACGGTGTGTTCAGGGACACTGGTATGGTGATCTGGTGACATCCATATGGGCGGCTGGTCACTAGCCATTTTGGCCATTTTGGCATTTCGGTTCTTATTATTTCCAGAAGATTCCTAGATTTCTGATATTTTGTGGTTGATGAAACTGTCGCACCCGAGGGAAATTGATCACTTTGTGCTTATTTGACATTCATAATGTTTTTGTTTGCGGTAGAAGAGACGTATGCAGGTCATAAGTTAAATATATCCGGCGTGAAGAGTATTATGGGTTGTACATTTTAAAGCCTCTGGCCGTGTGTGTGTGTGTGTGTGTGTGTGTGTGTGTGCTGTAAAACCAACGTTTCAATGCCGAATGTGTGTGATTTTTAAAACAAAAGTGTTGTAATATAATATAAATGTTATTGATGGGACTCATTTCTCCGAATGTAACGTTATTATTCTACATGTATACAGCAAAGCCAAGTTTGTTATTTTATTTAATTATTTAATTATACCTAGACATCAAGAGAGTGTTAATTACAGTATTTGATGGATATTTTGTTCGAGTTTACTGTAAAAATAAATAAATAACAAAGATGAATAAAAACAGATTTGTTTCATGTCTCCGTCGACCTGCGACTTTGTGTTTTTTTTTTAGGGTTGAAATTTCAACATTTTGTTGATTTTTTTGCTACAAATTTTTCTCGACATTTTTGTCAATTTTATTCCAATTTTAGTCATTTTTTTTAACTTTTTAATTGTTTTTAGTCCATTTTTTTTAACAATTTTTGTTGTTGCTTTTTCAGATTTTTTTTGGTTACTTTTTCAACATTTAATAAAAGAATTATTTGTTGATTTCTTTTTTTTTTTTTTTCTGTTTTTGTAGGTTTTTTTTTTTTCAACATTTGTCACTTTTTTCAGCGTTCTTTTGTCATAGTTCTGATAGTTTTTGTAAATGGGTCAAATTTGACCCGAGGACAGCAGGAGGGTTAAAAGATGCTGATTTACTGGTTCCTCTGCTGCTCTGAAAATTGTTCAAATATTCAACAAAACATCCCTGCGCTTTTTAAAAACATTGGATATGTGGAATCAATTGATTGAAGATGTAAAATCCCCATTTTATTTTATTAAGTCTTACATCATTATGGATGTGTGCACATATATATTGTACATACAAGCAGTAATATTTGTAATCACAATAAACTTTAATTATATAGCACTTTTTAAAAAAAAAGGTACAAAGTGCTTAACAAGACAAAAATAAAATGACGGATAAAGAATTATAAAACAATATAAAAGATCTACAACATCTAGCAAGGAGCTACACAAGGCAATAAAATAAAACCATACAAAATAATTTATTATTAAAAATAATTAATAGAATAACAGGAGAATGCCATATGAAATATTTAAGGCATGCCGAAATACTTAATGACTACTTACTTAATGCAAAAATGTCATTGGCCGTGCTTATTATGGTTATTAATATGAATTTAGACAGTGTACGTTAAAGTTGAGGTTTTTTGAATGGAGTTTGGTGTAACCCATTATAAAAACTGTTTTTTTTTTTACATTCCTAGTAATAAAATACTTCTTGGTGTATTGGAGGTATGCCGAATTAATGAGTGGTACTCACTAAATGGACAAATATCATTGAGCTTGTTTATGGTTGTTGTTATGAATCCAAAGCAAGTGCGCATTAAATTTTAGTTTTTTTGAATGGAGTTTGGTGTAACCCATTATAATGGACGTCGGGTAAGAATCCAGCTGTTACACTTTCTCGCATCCTCACAGGAACGGAAATACAAAACAATGTTGTTGTTTTTACATTCCTAGTAATAAAATACTTCTTGGTGTATTGGAGGTATGCCGAATTAATGAGTGGTACTCACTGAATGGACAAATATCATTGAGCTTGTTTATGGTTGTTATTATGAATCCAAAGCAAGTGCGCATTAAATTTTAGTTTTTTTGAATGGAGTTTGGTGTAATCGCGTCAGGTTGGGATCCAGCTGTTGCACTTGCGCGCATTGTTGCCTTTAAGATGCTCAAAGGGGGAAGCGAGGTCCCGGTGACCGGGCGACGGTTGTTTATTCAGGAAGCACCGTTGTTGTTGTTGTTGTTGTTGTTGTTTTAATGCAACATAGAGGAAGTAACTGACGGAGCTGACTCTTATGCATTTCGGATTTCATTATCTGTCGGCCTACCGTGCAGCAGCAGCATCGGCGGCGGATGGGCGGGGGCGAGAGGGACGGCACGAGACGAGACGGGGTCCGCGAGGAGGGTGCATGCACAAAATACTTTCCCTTTAAAGCGGAGAGGGACAGAGGGGGTGAAGGAGAGATTAAAAAAAAAAAAAAAAAAAAGGAAGAAAGACAGAGAGGGAGGGAGGGCGAGAGAGAGAGAGGGAGAGCGAGTTTGAAAAAAAGAGAAAGATGTTACCCTGTCGATTGAAACACCGAGGCGGAGCCATGGACCGCAGCCGAGCAGGAGCTCTCTAGTTAGGGGACGAGCTGTACGCAACGCCGAGGCTTGGGACCCGACGCCGCGGCCTTTTTCCGGAGCTATCGCAAAAAAACATAAATTACACCTGCTAACAGCTGCTATGCTTAGCCGTACATCCTTCTCATCTTCAGTATAAAAATCTCTATTTTGCATGCAATTCACCAAATTTTATTCCAGTAGACATAAGCAAATTATATTAAAATGCACCATTAAAGGAAGCATGATAACAACCATTTTGTCGCATTTTGCAAGAAGCATCTTAGTGCCTGTTTAACGCCAACAGATTGCCATATACATTCATAATCAGCAGCCGAATTACTAATAAGTGTTAGCCGATTTAGGCTAAATGTCGTCCGCTGTCATTCTGTATTTTCCATGAGTTAACCCGGGCAGGGAGAGGAGAGACACGGGCCTCAGATTGTGTTTTCACGGCAGCAGTAGGGGCGTTTGGTCCTCGTCCCCCTCCTCCCTCCCCTCTTTGCTCCCGCGGTGGTTAGCTGTCCCCCGCCGCGGTGTTCAGGATGGACACCTCCTGGAGTAATTTCCTCTTTCAGGTAAGTCTTAATTGATGCTGGGGCTGCTTTGTGCTTTTGGTGTATTTTTTGGTGGGGGGGAGGAGGGGAAATGGGAGGATTTGGGGGGGTTAAAGAGGAGCAGGAGGAGGAGGGGGGGGTCACAGAGGGGTCAGGATCCACAATGGACAGGTAAGGGTGTATGTCACGTACAATATTTGCTGATATTTTAACCCTCCTGTTGTCCTGGGCTCAAAATTGACCCGTTTTTACAAGTTTGTACTTCAGAAATTTGGGATTCTTTCATCCAAATTCTCCAAATATTACATGAATGGTTCCATACAGCGCTGAAGGATCAGTTAACTACTTTATTGAATTTTGGGTGTTTTATTTCCCCCCCCCCCTCCCCCAAAAGGAACTTTGACAAGAGACCAAAAAAATTATATAATTTCATATAAATGAGGTTTCTTGAACATGAATTCGGAAAACAAACAGTGTAAAACTAGTGGAGATATATTGGTGTTAGTATACTGATGGTAGGGTTACAAAAATGAAGAAAATGTTGAAAAAAAAAGCGTCAAAGTGTTGGAAAAGCCTCAAAAATTGTTCATTTTCAGTTTTGACCTGGGAGGACAATACAAGGATTAAAATCTGCCACCATACGAAACTATTGGACTCGCGGGCCTGCGATCAATAACGCCCTGTTGCATTGTGGGTCTTGTGTGTCTATATGTGTTGATTATTTCATATTAATGTTATCCACATAACAGCTGGGAGGAGGCCTCGGGGGAAGACCCAGGACTAGGTGGAGAGATTAGATCTCCAACCTGGCCTGGGAACGCCTCGGGATCCCCCAGTCGGAGCTGGTTGATGTGGCTCGGGAACGGGAAGTTTGGGGTCCCCTGCTGGAGCTGCTGCCCCCAAGACCTGATACCGGATAAGAGGCTGAAGATGGATGGATGGGACTCCAGACAGGCGGAGACGCTCTGGAGTCGGACCTGCTGCTTTCCTTCTTTCCTTCCTTCCTTCTTTAATAAAGTGTTCCTGTCCAATCTGTTGTTAGACGCCGTCGACTCCGAGCCAGGCGGAGACCCCTCTGCAGTCGGACCTGCTCCCGGAGCTCAGCGGCTCGGCCCAGAGTCCTCCGGCGGAGCACGTCGCCTCGCCGCCGTCCACCGTCGACACCGCCGCCCTCAGCGAGGAGCCGCTGCCTGGTGAGACACAAACCCACAAACACGACATCAACAGTGGTAGAAGTACTCAGATCCTTTACTGCAGTAAAAGTACCAACACCACGCTGTTGAAATACTCTGTTACAAGGTAAAGTCCTGTAGTGACAATGTTACTTAAGTAAAAGTATCATTATGAAAATGTACTTAGTTTTAAAGGTCCCATGACATGATGCTTTTTGGATGCTTAGTGGTCCCCTAATACTGTATCTGAAGTCTCTTTATATAGACCTTAGTGGTCCCCTAATACTGGATCTGAAGTCTCTTTTATAGACCTTAGTGGTCCCCTAATACTGTATCTGAAGTCTCTTTATATAGACCTTAGTGGTCCCCTAATACTGTATCTGAAGTCTCTTTATATAGACCTTAGTGGTCCCCTAATACTGTATCTGAAGTCTCTTTTATATAGACCTTAGTGGTCCCCTAATACTGTATCTGAAGTCTCTTTTATAGACCTTAGTGGTCCCCTAATACTGTATCTGAAGTCTCTTTATATAGACCTTAGTGGTCCCCTAATACTGTATCTGAAGTCTCTTTATATAGACCTTAGTGGTCCCTAATACTGTATCTGAAGTCTCTTTTATATAGACCTTAGTGGTCCCTAATACTGTATCTGAAGTCTCTTTATATAGACCTTAGTGGTCCCTAATACTGTATCTAAAGTCTCTTTATATAGACCTTAGTGGTCCCCTAATACTGTATCTGAAGTCTCTTTTATATAGACCTTAGTGGTCCCCTAATACTGTATCTGAAGTCTCTTTTATATAGACCTTAGTGGTCCCCTAATACTGTATCTGAAGTCTCTTTATATTGACCTTAGTGGTCCCCTAATACTGTATCTGAAGTCTCTTTTATGTAAATGTAAATGTGTGTATTTATATATCTTTTCTAGTCTTAACGACTACTCAAAGCTCTTTTACATCATACAGGATACATTCACCATTCACACACATTCACACTCCGATGCAGCATCGAGGGCAACTCGGGGTTCAGTGTCTTGCCCAAGGACACTTCGACATGAGACTGCAGGGCCAGGGATTGAACCACCAACCTTCCAACCGCTCTAATGCTGAGCCACAGCTGCCCATATTATATAGACCTTATAACAGCTCTGTGCTGTCTGTTTATTATTTTTAAATTTGTATTAATATTTGTATTAATATTATTATTTTTCTTTGTAATTATTTTTATTATTATCATAATAAGATCTCTGTGCTGTGTCTGGCAGTCAAAGCGCTGGCCAGGCCGAGCCGGCCGGCCCACGTCTGCGCCACCTGCAACAAGGAGTTCAAGAACAGCTACAACCTGCGGCGGCACCAGTCGGTGCACACGGGCATCCGCATGAAGGACCGCGCGGCGCGGGAGAAGGAGGACGGGGGGGGGGGCGGGGGGACAAGCAGACGGTGCCTCTGTCCCTCCTCCACCTCACGCTGCCCCTGCAGCCGGCGCCGCCGTCGCTCCCCCCCAACGCCGCCACCGCCGCCGCCCCGGAGACCCTCCCCCAGCACGCCAGCCAAGAGAGCCAGGCAGTGTCGGTGTCCATCGCCCCGGCGACCGTAACCATGGCTGCGCCGCCTCAGCCCATCCAGGCAGCTGTTGTTGTTGTGGGCCCCATGGAGCAGGTGGGTCTGAGGTTAAGATGGATGGATGGATGGATGGATGGATAGATGGATGGATGGATGGATGGATGGATGGATGGATGGATGGATGGATGGATGGATGGATGGATGGATGGATGGATAGATATATGGATAGATATTGATCCCAAAAAAAAAAATTATAAAAAGTGACAAAATATGTTGGGAAAAGTGGAAAAAAGTGTCCAGATATATATATATATATATATATATATATATATATATATATATATATATATACTTTAATCCCAAACATGGGAAATTATAGTCACAGCAAAATCTGTCATACAGCACAGAATATAAATGAAATACTAGGATACAATATACATACATACAATATACATGAAATAATAATAGGATAAAATACAAGAACTAATTTGAATATGTACAAGTTGGGAATGCAAAAATGTGCAACTGCTTAACTAGTAACGTTAAATATGTGTATGTACTTTAATCTGATAATCCAAGTTATGTTTTCTAATGGTGTGTTCAGGGACTCTGTCTCTCTCAGAACCCCAACCCCAACCAGGTGAGGAAGAACCACGCCTGCGAGGCGTGCGGGAAGGCCTTCAGGGACGTGTACCACCTGAACCGCCACCGCCTGTCCCACTCGGACGAGAAGCCGTACTCGTGCCCCGTCTGCCAGCAGCGCTTCAAGAGGAAAGACCGGATGAGCTACCACGTCCGCTCGCACCAGGGTGCCGTGGAGAAACCCTACGTCTGTCCCCACTGCGCCAAGGCCTTCTCTCGGTACAGCGCCCATCATCACACATGTAGCTTTCATTTAGTCTTAATAACAACTTTGGTCTATTAGTGTAGCGCTCTTCATACATTAGCCCTCATGTTGTCTTCATGTTGCCCTCATGTTGTCTTCATGTTGCCCTCATGTTGCCCTCATGTTGTCCTCATGTAGCCCTCATGTTGTCCTCATGTTGTCCTCATGTAGCCCTCATGTTGTCCCCATGTTGTCCTCATGTTGTCTTCATGTTGCCCTCATGTTGTCCTCATGTTGTCTTCATGTTGCCCTCATGTTGCCCTCATGTTGTCCCCATGTTGTCTTCATGTTGCCCTCATGTTGCCCTCATGTTGCCTTCATGTTGTCCTCATGTTGTCCTCATGTAGCCCTCATGTTGCCCTCATGTTGTCCCCATGTTGTCTTCATGTTGCCCTCATGTTGCCCTCATGTTGTCGTCATGTTGCCCTCATGTTACCCTCATGTTGTCCTCATGTTGTCCTCATGTTGCCCTCATGTTGTCCTCATGTTGTCCTCATGTTGCCCTCATGTTGCCCTCATGTTGTCGTCATGTTGCCCTCATGTTGCCCTCATGTTGCCCTCATGTTGTCCTGATGTTGCCCTCATGTTGCCCTCATGTTGTCCTAATGTTGTCCTCATGTTGTCCTCATGTTGCCCTCATGTTGTCCTCATGTTGTCCTCATGTTGCCCTCATGTTGCCCTCATGTTGCCCTCATGTTGTCCTCATGTTGTCCTCATGTTGTCCTCATGTTGCCCTCATGTTGCCCTCATGTTGTCCTCATGTTGTCCTCATGTTGCCCTCATGTTGCCCTCATGTTGCCCTCATGTTGCATCTAGCCTCTAACATCTAACATCTAGCATCTAGCATCTAGCATCTAACATCTAACATCTAACATCTAACATCTAACATCTAACATCTAGCCTCTAGCCTCTAGCCTCTAGCCTCTAACATCTAGCCTCTAGCCTCTAGCATCTAACATCTAGCCTCTAGCCTCTAGCATCTAACATCTAACATCTAACATCTAACATCTAACATCTAACATCTAACATCTAACATCTAGCCTCTAGCCTCTAGCCTCTAACATCTAGCCTCTAGCCTCTAGCATCTAACATCTAGCCTCTAGCCTCTAGCATCTAACATCTAACATCTAACATCTAACATCTAACATCTAGCATTCAGCAACAGGGCCATTCAAAGTGCTTTACATTAACACGATTAAAATAATAAAAGTTACATTGCACTATAAGAAATTAAGCATTAAAGAGCAGTTAGATTAGTCAAAATACTTAATAAATTTATTATCCATCATTGTATTTGTTGTCCTTTGTATATTCCCCATAACTCAAAACAGATTTGATCATATTTTGCCACAACAGCGTCTCAATAACACGCTAATAATGCAGTCGAGGTGGCGTATCATACATAGGCCGTGTCGTGAGATCAGTCTGGTGTGGTGATATATACAGTGGTGCTCATAAGTTTACATACCCATGCTTAAGTTATGGGTATGTAAAAAGAGGAATAAAAAAACAAAAAACATGTTTTTTTATTCCTCTTTTTAGTCAAGTTAAGCATGGGTATGTAAACTTATGAGCTTAACTCTATATATATATGTATATATATAGATATAATTAATAATAATAAAATGGGTTTTGTGGTGTTGTTTTGCAGACCGGACCACCTTAACAGCCACGTCCGACAGGTGCACTCTACAGAGAGACCGTTCAAGTGCACGGTAACGTCTTCATCTGTCTCTTTACTGGAGTTCAACCAATATGGGTTTGTGAATCATAAAGACCATGAAACACTGGGTAGTAATAATGAGATGATGATGATGATGATAATTATTATTTTTAAATAATAATATATAGATTTTTATTAATTTTTTGGGCTTTTCCGCCTTTAATTGTTGACAGGACAGTTAGGTGTGTGGGGGGGAGGGGGAGACATGCAGGAAATTGTCACAGGTTGGATTCGAACGCTGGACCTCTGCATCGAGGCATAAACCTCTCAGTACATGTGTGCCCACTCTACCACTGAACCAACCCGGCCACATTATGAGATTTTTAACTTCTAAACGCCTTCTTAACCCTTGTGTTGGGTGGAATCAATCATGTTATTTTGGGGAATTAAAAAGAACATTGATTGAGGACAACATGAGGACAACATGAGGACAACATGAGGACAACATGGGGACAACATGAGGACAACATGAGGACAACATGGGGACAACATGACGACATGAAGACAACATGAGGACAACATGGGGACAACATGAGGACAACATGGGGACAACATGGGGACAACATGGGGACAACATGAGGGCAACATGAGGGACAACATGAGGGCAACATGGGGGCAACATGGGGACAACATGGGGGACAACATGGGGACAACATGAGGGCAACATGGGGGCAACATGGGGACAACATGGGGACAACATGGGGACAACATGGGGACAACATGGGGACAACATGGGGACAACATGGGGACAACATGGGGACAACATGGGGACAACATGACGACATGAAGACAACATGAGGACAACATGGGGACAACATGGGGACAACATGGGGACAACATGGGGACAACATGAGGGCAACATGAGGGCAACATGAGGGCAACATGGGGACAACATGGGGACAACATGGGGACAACATGGGGGCAACATGAGGGCAACATGGGGCAACATGGGGACAACATGGGGACAACATGGGGACAACATGGGGACAACATGGGGGCAACATGAGGGCAACATGGGGACAACATGGGGACAACATGGGGGCAACATGGGGACAACATGGGGGCAACATGGGGACATGGGGGGGCAACATGGGGGGCAACATGGGGGCAACATGGGGGCAACATGAGGGCAACATGAGGGCAACATGAGTACAGTGGTGTGATTTGCATTGACAGATGATCTTATGGAAATTGGGGGGGGCTATTTTGATATTTTAATATTCAATATTTACCTCTGAGATGTAGAGGAGTACAAGTAGGAAGTTACTACGAAGATAGATTTGATCCTCTGGTTGTATTTCCGTGGTTGACTCCTGCTTCTCTCACTACGCGTATCCGTGCACGTGTCCTTGTCTCCCCACAGACGTGCACGTCGGCGTTCGCCACGCGGGACCGTCTCCGCGCCCACCTGGTCCGTCACGAGGAGAAGGTCCCGTGTCACATCTGTGGGAAGCTGCTGTCGGCTGCGTACATCACGGACCACATGAGGGTCCACAACCAGTCCCAGCACCACGCCTGCCACCTCTGCAACCGTAGTAAGTCCCAGAGACCGGCACCAGTCTCTGGTGCAGGTTTGACTCCTTCAACCAAAGCTGCTTCTAGCTGTAAGTCTACATCTACACTACTATGTTAAGGTCCCATGACATGGTGCTTACTGGATACTTTTATATAGACCTTAGTGGTCCCGAATACTGTATCTGAAGTCTCTTTTATATAGACCTTAGTGTTCCCTAATACTGTATCTGAAGTCTCTTTTATATAGACCTTAGTGGTCCCTAATACTGGATCTGAAGTCTCTTTATATAGACCTTAGTGGTCCCCTAATACTGTATCTGAAGTCTCTTTATATAGACCTTAGTGGTCCCCTAATACTGTATCTGAAGTCTCTTCTATATAGACAAGTTATATAGACCATATACACTCACCGGCCACTTTATTAGGTACCCCATGCTAGTAACGGGTTGGACCCCCTTTTGCCTTCAGAACTGCCTCAATTCTTCGTGGCATAGATTCAACAAGGTGCTGGAAGCATTCCTCAGGGAGTTTGGTCCATATTGACATGATGGCATCACACAGTTGCCGCAGATTTGTCGGCTGCACATCCATGATGCGAATCTCCCGTTCCACCACATCCCAAAGATGCTCTATTGGATTGAGATCTGGTGACTGTGGAGGCCATTTGAGTACAGCGAACTCATTGTCATGTTCAAGAAACCAGTCTGAGATGATTCCAGCTTTATGACATGGAGCATTATCCTGCTGAAAGTAGCCATCAGAAGTTGGGTACATTGTGGTCATAAAGGGATGGACATGGTCAGCAACAATACTCAGGTAGGCTGTGGCGTTGCAACGATGGTCAATTGGTACCAAGGGGCCCAAAGAGTGCCAAGAAAATATTCCCCACACCATGACACCACCACCACCAGCCTGAACCGTTGATACAAGGCAGGATGGATCCATGCTTTCATGTTGTAGACGCCAAATTCTGACCCTACCATCCGAATGTCGCAGCAGAAATCGAGACTCATCAGACCAGGCAACGTTTTTCCAATCTTCTATTGTCCAATTTCGATGAGCTTGTGCAAATTGTAGACTCAGTTTCCTGTTCTTAGCTGAAAGGAGTGGCACCCGGTGTGGTCTTCTGCTGCTGTAGCCCATCTGCCTCAAAGTTCGGCGTGAAGTGCGTTCAGAGATGCTCTTCTGCCCACCTTGGTTGTAACGGGTGGTAATTTGAGTCACTGTTGCCCTTCTATCAGCTCGAACCAGTCTGTCCATTCTCCTCTGACCTCTGGCATCAACAAGGCATTTCCGCCCACAGAACTGCCGCTCACTGGATGTTTTTTCTTTTTCAGACCATTCTCTGTAAACCCTAGAGATGGTTGTGCGTGAAAATCCCAGTAGATTAGCGGTTTCTGAAATACTCAGACCAGCCCTTCTGGCATCAACAATCATGCCACGTTCAAAGTCACTCAAATCACCTTTCTTCCCCATACTGATGCTCGGTTTGAACTGCAGGAGATTGTCTTGACCATGTCTACATGCCTAAATGCACTGAGTTGCCGCCATGTGATTGGCTGCTTAGAAATTAAGTGTTAACGAGCAGTTGGACAGGTGTACCTAATAAAGTGGCCGGTGAGTGTATATATATACACACACACACACGGAGGATTGTTTGTGTGTCCAGGCTTCACCACGCTCACCTACCTGCGCGTCCACGCCCAGAAGCACCACGGCCAGGAGTGGAAGGAGAGCGGTGGGGCACGGGGGGGCTTCGGCGGGACGGGGGTCGGCGGGGTGCTGCTCTGCCAGCTGTGCGGGGTGCAGTGCAAGACAGCCACGCAGCTCCAGGGCCACATGGGCACCCACGGCAGCCAGGGCGACCCCGGGGTGGGCCAGACCAGCGCCGGCCCCGTGGGCACCACCAGCGTGGCCGTCACCGTGTCCAGCGCCAGCGCAGTGGGACTGCTGGTCACGGACTGCTCTGGTATCGCCCCCCAGGCTCACAGCTAGCAGGCTGGGGGGAGCTGGGGGGCAGGGGGGGGGGGGGACGAGACGAGGAGGAGAGAACCGGAGTGACAGCATCCAATCCAGGTGGGTGAATCCTACGTCCATCATCACCTTCCCCCACCTGAGGTTTAAGACTACAAGTTGACAAAGTAAAAAAACAAAAAAACCTTCCTGCAACCGCTTCTGGTCTTAATGGGTCTCAACCCACCACAATCTCTGCCCGAAATGTTGGCAGTCATATTGCATTGTGGGTAATGTAGGCAGCAGATTCTGACATGGGAGAAGAATTTGGGAACATTAAGTCACATGTTTGACCCAGTATCACTCACACTCCTCTTCTCTTTGTCCTTTATTCTTCACGTACGTTGCATCGGTTGCACTCGAGACGTCACAAAGCCTAAATGTTCAGTAAAATAACTAATAATAATATGTTATACAATCCTAAAAACCAGTTGTCTTATTGTCAATAATCACCTGGGGAAGTCATACGCTGATACCTGTTAATGAGACTTGTTCTGTTTGCGCCTGCAGGGTCTTTGCCGACTGGCAGAAGAGTACTGAGGAGGGGGGGGGAATTACCTTTTTACTTCCTGCTCCATCGGCGGTGGCAAACAGCTGAGCTGCCACAGACTCTGAGAGACACTTGGCGAACTGTCCAGCGTCCTTGTCACAGCCAGGGCGGAGAAGACGAGGAGGAAGGACCTCCATGTGTGTTTTTATTCCTGTGGCTTTAGCGGTTAGTTGTTTCTATTGGCTCTCATGTCGCCCGACTTGCACAGCGTGTCATGATTTTGTAACGCCGTTCGATGTTTTTAGATCATTTCTATTCCACGATGTTAGTGTTTATTTCTAATGAGGTTGACCTAGAGATATGACGCGACTTAAACAAGTTTAATTTATTACTGAACGGTCTCCAGTTTGCCTTTGTCAGACTCTTCAGAGCAGGAAAAACCTCACAGGACGCGGGATGTTTCTAGGGATGTAACGATACACTCGCCCCGCGACGCCATTCGCCATCTTAACCCTCTGAGGCCCAGGGACATTTCCACGTGTCTTCTTAAATTGACCTTTTTTAGGGTGTTTGCATGTAACTGATCCCCATGTGTTTTTCAAGTCAAGTCAGCTTTACTGTCAGTTTCTTCCCATATACTGTACTAGACATGCAGAGGAATCGAACGTTGGTTTCTCCCCATCCCCGCGGGGAAGAAGACAAAGAAATGCACAACCGATGAGACAGAGATTCCTACCACAAGAGAAAATTAACAGATAGGACATTTTTAACAATATTACAAGACAAAAACACAGGAATGTTATGATATGACGTGTTGTGAAGATGTGCAAAAATGCAACTTCAGAGTTTCTTTTCATATAAAAATTATATTCAATTTTATTCATAGTATAAATTCATAACGAGTTATCTCAGGACACTTTACAGATAGAGCAGGTCTAGACCGCTCTATAATTTACAGATAGAGCAGGTCTAGACCGCTCTATAATTTACAGATAGAGCAGGTCTAGACCACTCTATAATTTACAGATAGAGCAGGTCTAGACCGCTCTATAATTTACAGATAGAGCAAGTCTAGACCGCTCTATAATTTACAGATAGAGCAGGTCTAGACCTCTCTATAATTTACAGCTAGAGCAGGTCTAGACCGCTCTATAATTTACAGATAGAGCAGGTCTAGACCGCTCTATAATTTACAGGTAGAGCAGGTCTAGACCGCTCTATAATTTACAGGTAGAGCAGGTCTAGACCGCTCTATAATTTATAAAGACCCAACAATTCTAGTAATTCCCTCTAGAGCATTTAGTGTGACAGTGGTGAGGAAAAACTCCTTTTAGTAAGAAACCTGGGCCAGACCAGGACCCAGACCCAGAGTCTTGGTAGGCGGAGCCTGACGGGGTAGTTGTGGTATTTATAGTCACAAATAAAGATAAAGGATCTATGTGCAGAACAAAGTTGGCTTTCCGTAGAGTGACGCCCACGATTTCTAGAGCGATGTGTAAAGACGTAATTTGGCGCTAAAGCTGAAACGTTGATGTTGGCTTTTTGAAACATGCCTTAATGTGTGTGTTAGTTAGTGTGTGTGTGTGTGTGTGTGTGTGTGTGTGTGTGTGTGTTTTACAACTTGTTTATTTACAAGTTAAAGCACAATCATGAAATACCCTCTATTTAGAAGTTATTTTAGCACCAGCGGTGGAATGCAACTAAGTACTAAGTATGTACTCCAGTACTGTACTTAAGTACACATGTTGAGGTACTTGTACTTTAGTTGGAGTCTTTTCTCTTCATGTTACTTTCTACTTCTACTCCACTACATTCATTTGACAGCTTTAGTTACCAGTTACTTTAGTTACTAGTTACTTTAGTTACTAGTTACTTTAGTTACTCCACTACATTCATCTGACAGCTTTAGTTACTAGTTACTTTAGTTACTAGTTACTTTACGCATTAAGATTCCTGCACACTAACCACATGTATTTAATATAATCTGATGTTATACAGTAACCATAGCAACAATATAGGCTCCAGGTCCAGCTGAGATGATGATGTCATTAAACAGCTGATTGGATCCTTTAATCTTTCTACAATGGGAGGTTCTTTATTTTTAATACTAAAGTACTAAAGTAACATTTTCCCTGCAGGACTTTACCTTGTAACAGAGTATTTCTACAGAGTGGTGTTAGTACTTTTACTGCAGTAGAGGATCTGAATACTTCTTCAACCGCTGTTGTAGCTGAACAGAAATAATACAGAAAATATTGCTTACATTTGGTCAAATGACGATATCCGAGCTGCCAAAATCATCTGTGTGTGTCCGACCCCAGAGGGTTAAACAACAAAGAGAATACATTTGATTTCTAAAACAAATCCCACATCAGAATATCTTTAAAAAAAAATAAAAACAATAGAAATCTCTTCAGATGAATGGACTAAGACGACGTAGTGACATCTGGAGAAAGTAGATCACGCTGCAGGACGATTAAAACCATCACGATGCAGTTTGGATCCCAAACGCTTGATATCTTTTACACACTTACGTCCGTTAGCAGCAGATTCCCGATGCATCGTTACATCCCAGGTTGTTATAGAGCGGCCATCTTGTATATACACTTTTATAAAGCTGATAGAGGCAAACTATAGGTGTGTGTGTGTGTACGTTTCTCCATGAACATTGAATGTGCGTAACTTCTCTGCTTCATATGGTCTTTGCTCTGTCTATGGATGCTGATTTGTAATTCTTAAAAAAGAAAAAGGTAATTTGTAGCTAAACCTTGGTGACCCGTTCTGTGGCTGATTGTACTTGATGCATAGTGCATAGCGCCTCGTTACTACTGTATTAAAACGCAGTGAAATGCATGAGTGGATTCACGTGGAAGTGATCTTCATGAGTGTCTGCGCTGGAATGTGGTCTCGCGTAGTCAGATCTATCTCCACAGCGCTGCGGAGGAAGGTCTGGCTACACCACACATGCATGCTGGGATGGGAGAAAAAGAGCCTCAGAAAATACCTGGTGCCATCATGAAAAAGCGAGCCCTAAAAGGTGGAAAATAGCAACAAAAACACTGGAAAAAGCAATAAAATTGTCTAAAAAAAACATGGAAAAAAGTGACAAAATCTTCGGAAAAAAGCTACATACAGTGAGGAAAATAAGTATTTGAACACGCTGCTATTTTGCAAGTTCTCCCACTTAGAAATCATGGAGGGTCTGAAATTGTCATCGTAGGTGCATGTCCACTGTGAGAGACATAATCTAAAAAACACATCCAGAAATCACAATGTATGATTTTTTTACTATTTATGTGTATGATACAGCTGCAAATAAGTATTTGAACACCTGTCTATCAGCTAGAATTCTGACCCTCAAAGACCTGTTAGTCTGCCTTCAAAATGTCCACCTCCACTCCATTTATTATCCTAAATTAGATGCACCTGTTTGAGGTCGTTAGCTGCATAAAGACACCTGTTCACACCATACAATCAGTAAGAATCACACTACTAACATGGCCAAGACCAAAGAGCTGTCCAAAGACACTAGAGACTAAATTGTCCACCTCCACAAGGCTAGAAAGGGCTACGGGGACATGTCCAAGCAGCTTGGTGAAAAAAGGTCCACTGTTGGAGCAATCATTAGAAAATGGAAGAAGCTAAACATGACTGTCAATCTCCCTCGGACTGGGGCTCCATGCAAGATCTCACCTCGTGGGGTCTCCATGATCCTAAGAAAGGTGAGAAATCAGCCCAGAACTACACGGGAGGAGCTGTTATGCCCCTGTATTTTAACATAGGGGGTGTATGCTTATGCCCCCTGTATTTTAACATAGGGGGGTGTATACTTATGCCCCTGTATTTTAACATAGGGGGTGTATACTTATGCCCCCTGTATTTTAACATAGGGGGTGTATACTTATGCCCCCTGTATTTTAACATAGGGGGTGTATACTTATGCCCCTGTATTTTAACATAGGGGGGTGTATACTTATGCCCCTGTATTTTAACATAGGGGGGTGTATACTTCTGCCCCCTGTATTTTAACATAGGGGGTGTATACTTATGCCCCTGTATTTTAACATAGGGGGGTGTATACTTATGCCCCTGTATTTTAACATAGGGGTGTATACTTATGCCCCCTGTATTTTAACATAGGGGGGTGTATACTTATGCCCCTGTATTTTAACATAGGGGGTGTATACTTATGCCCCCTGTATTTTAACATAGGGGGGTGTATACTTATGCCCCTGTATTTTAACATAGGGGGGTGTATACTTATGCCCCCTGTATTTTAAGGCAGAACATTTTTTATTTATGAAACATTATTCATTCACAAAGAAATATGGGGTTCTTAAAGGTTGTATATCCTCTTTTTAGTCAACTTAAGCAGGGGTTCCTATACACATGTGCCACACTGTATATAGGGTTTTAAATGCAGGACCTTTACCTGTAAAAGAGTATTTCTACACTGTTACTACTTTTACTTAAGTAAAAGATCAGAAAACTTCTTAAACCTGTGGAGAAAAGTTAAAATAAATTTGCTAATAGTTACAGTATTAAATGCATTAATAATAATCTAATGATAGAATATATAACAGTACAACAGTCACAGGGGACAATTTCTTACATTTAATTTTTTTCTTTAAATACTTTTTATTCATTTCTAATGATTCTGTTTTAATTTGAGTGTTAAATTATTTTATTTTTGATCTTAATTGTATTTCATTTTTGAAAATATTTTTATTTAAGTTTTATATTTTTGAATTACCTTTTAATCGTGTTATTTTAACCACAGGGGACATTTATTTGAATACTTTTAATATTACTACATTTTACAGATTATACCTATATACCCTACACTGGTCCAACAGAGGAGCTCCTTCTCTAAGAGACTCTGACGGACCGCTACAGGAAATCCTTCCTACCACAGGCAATAACACTCTTTAACATGTCATCACTGGGTGCTAGATCAGACTTTTGGACACCACACTACTGCACTATACTATATATTATACTGTACTAATACTACACTAAGGGCAACCTGCACAATTGGTTTATTTACATTTACATTTAGCATACATTTTAGAATATTATTTAAGCAGTTGCACATTTTTGTTTACCCATCCTGTACATGTTCAAATATTTGTTCTTTTATTTTATTTTATTCATATTATTATTTCATGTATATTGTATGTATGTATATTTTTCCTAGTATTTCATTTATATTCTGTGCTTTGTGACTGTGTTTGCTGCTTTAACACTGGAATTTCCCATTTTTCTTTTGATCAATAAACATCTATCTATCTATCTATCTATCTATCTATCTATCTATCTATCTATCTATCTATCTATATACATTTACTGAAGCACCATTTTCAGTGCAGGACTTTTACTAACGGTAAATGAGTATTTTTACAGTGTGGTATTATTATTATTATTAGTAGTAGTAGTAGTAGTATCAGTAGTAGTATTAGTAGTAGTAGTATCAGCAGTAGTAGTAGTATCAGTAGTAGTAGTATTAGTAATGTATACTTTATTAATCCTGCAAGGGGAAATTACAATTTTATTATTATTATTAGTAGTAGTAGTAGTATCAGTAGTAGTATTAGTAGTATCAGCAGTAGTAGTAGTAGTATCAGTAGCAGTAGTAGTATCAGTAGTAGTAGTAGTAGTAGTATCACTATTAGTATTAGTAGTAGTAGTAGTAGTAGTATCAGTAGTAGTATTAGTAGTAGTAGTATCAGCAGTAGTAGTAGTAGTATCAGTAGCAGTAGTAGTATCAGTAGTAGTAGTAGTAGTAGTATCACTATTAGTATTAGTAGTAGTAGTAGTAGTAGTAGTATCAGTAGTAGTATTAGTAGTAGTAGTATCAGCAGTAGTAGTAGTAGTATCAGTAGCAGTAGTAGTATCAGTAGTAGTAGTATCAGTAGTAGTAGTAGTAGTAGTAGTAGTAGTAGTAGTAGTAGTATCAGCAGTAGTAGTAGTAGTATCAGTAGTAGTAGTGCAGCAGAGTACCCGAGTACCTCCAGCTCTGACTGAAGCTAACCCGTTAGCATTGTTTACAGCAGAGTGAAGAGCATCCACCCTCCCCCACCCGGCTTTACCAGCCTCTGCGACCTGACATGCTAGCCCGCTATCCGCTGTAAAACCCGACCATAGATCCTTAAAATACCGCTGCACGCACAGGGCATCCTGGATAAGACACATCCATCCAAAAAAAAACAAGAAACTGCCTTTATGGGACGCTTGTTCGGCGGACATTACGACGCGATGGGCAGCAGCTAGCTGCAGCTAGCTGGTCGGCTAGCCGGGGTAGGAGCTCCGCAGACCCGCATTTAACTCGTTGTTTTGGCCCTTTTTTAAAGCTAGTTTCCTTGGCATGTCATCTTTAATTTAACCGATATTTTTTTGTATGTGTGTGGAGTTAAATCACCAAGGGAACGGCTTTCTTTTTGGGCATATGTAGTCAGTGGATAACCGATGATAGTTATGTGGGTCAGCATCGCGTTGACCTGTTAGCACGAACAACTGGTTAGCACGGCAGCTAGCTTGGTTGAGGATACTTTTTATTATTATTAATCAGTCAGTTAAAACAAAAAAGGCAACACATACACGTGCTTGTGTAGGTGCAGGTTACTCTGCAGATTGTGTATGTGAGCGTAGCATCGCGTGGAGCGTTTTAATTGTTCATATTTTGGAGTCTTCGCTGACCATCTTCGGCTAACTTAGCTAGCTTAGCAGTTAGCTAAGCTAACCGAGCAGCTTCACTAATTAACCAGGTAAGTGCCAACTAATCGGGGACTCAGCTCGCTGGTTTAAGGTGTTTAAGGTGTGGGGATACACTACATTTAGGGCCGTGGTTCATGAATTCAGGGACGTAGGTGTTAGTTCAACATATTTCACATAACGGCCGGGGTGGGGGGGTCATCCTCCATAAAACTACACAAAAAGTTGAATTTCCTGCAATTTGGTGACTTGTTATGCAACAATCTGTGGTGCAAAATGCCTTTAATTCTGCAAAGGAAGTAAATAACTATCTCCTGTGTTGTTTAAAACTTTCTGCACGTTCAAAACATCACACGTGTTCCGGGATGTTTTTTTTAGGAATCCTGTAAATCAACAACAAATGTCAGAAAATGAGACCATGTTAAAATTTAAATCTACACAACTCTATTATTTTAACTTCCTGTTGTGTGTTTTTAATGCAGCAAAGTAGACGCAGTTCTCGTTTTTCCGTTAATGTTTTCAGCCCCTGAACGGTTATTTTCACCTCTTTTTTTGGGGGGGGGGACAGATCTTCCTCTTCTTAAAAAAAAATAAATAAATCGTGGGAATATCCCCTGCACATATTTTAATTAATATATATTTATCCCCAATACATTTCCCCAGCTGTTTACTCACAATAAGACTATTGTTTTTTGTATTACACTTTTTTTTATGAATTCTTATGTTTAAATATGCAAATGTGTAATTGTCCTGCTAATTTGCATACATTTTCATAGCATACATTGGCCAAGTTCAAAATTCTTGTTTCTTTTTTTAAAATTTTTTATTTAACCAGGAAAGTCCCGTTGAGGTTAAAAACCTTTTTCAGGGGAGTCCTGGCCAAGAAGCCGGCAAAAACACAATCAATTACATTATATTATATTTATATCTGTAAAATCTCTACTTATAGTAATATCCACCTGTATATTATATTCAGTACATATCCAGCTGTAAATCTTGCTCACAATACTAGTTATCTATATATTATATTCATAGGACAAATCTATCTGTAAAATTCTGTTTATAATAGTATTCTTCTCTATATTTATTCAGTACATATCCATGTCCTGTACTTACTGCTACTGCACTTCTGGTTAGACCCAAACTGCACTTTGTTGCCTTGTGGACAATAAAGTTGAATCTAATCTAATCTAATATTTGAAAAGGAGCGGGAAAAAGAACCCGCTTATTGAATCCCACCACGTGGCCGCGAAATGTGTATCAATTATTTAGGAAAAAAAAAATAGCAAGCTAAATAAACAAGGAAAATACAATTCAGTACTGCTAGAAAAATGAAATAATCTGCGTTAATGATGTTTTCTCCACGCGCAGGAATCGAGGGGATCATGCTGAGCGAGGCGGCGCGTGTCCTCCGCGCCTAGCCGGGGCGCAGCAGCGCAGCGTGGACTGTTTTCGGGGGGGTTTGGTGAGCGGAGGGATGGCCTTTCACGGCGCCGGCCGGCAGACCGTTTGTGGAGACTTGTTTCCGGGCTCTGAGCTGGGCCACAAGTATTTCTGCGTCAGCTCGTCCTGCGGGGCCCCCTCCACCGGCCTCAGCGCTACGCCGTGCCTGACCGGGCCCACCGCCCCGGCTGGGACTCCGCGGCACCCCACGGCTCTCGGGGGGAGCGGCGGCGGCGGGGCGGCGGTGCCTCAGCCCTACAGCAACCCGGCCAGCGAGGTGCCCAGCCCCGCAGAGATGGAGCCAGACCGCCCCATCGGCTATGGAGCTTTTGGTGTTGTCTGGTAAATATGGATTATAAGTCAGAGTCTCTTTATTAGTCTCCCTGAGGAGAAATCTGTTCTGAGTAACGTTACTGCAAGAGTTACAGACACACAACAACAAGCACAGGGTTACAACAGACACACAACAACAAGCACAGGGTTACAACAGACACACAACAACAAGCACAGGGTTACAACAGACAAACAACAACAAGCACAGAGTTACAACAGACACACAACAACAAGCACAGGGTTACAACAGACACACAACAACAAGCACAGGGTTACAACAGACACACAACAACAAGCACAGGGTTACAACAGACACACAAAAACAAGCACAGAGTTACAACAGACACACAACAAGCACAGGGTTACAACAGACACACAACAACAAGCACAGGTTACAACAGACACACAACAACAAGCACAGAGTTACAACAGACACACAACAACAAGCACAGGGTTACAACAGACACACAACAACAAGCACAGGGTTACAACAGACACACAACAACAAGCACAGGGTTACAACAGACACACAACAACAAGCACAGGGTTACAACAGACACACAACAAGCACAGAGTTACAACAGACACACAAAACAAGAGAGTTACAACAGACACAAAACACAGGGTTACAACAGACACACAACAAGCACAGGGTTACAACAGTTTACAACAGACACACAACAACAAGCACAGGGTTACAACAGACACACAACAACAAGCACAGGGTTACAACAGACACACAACAACAAGCACAGAGTTACAACAGACACACAACAAGCACAGGGTTACAACAGACACACAACAAGCACAGAGTTACAACAGACACACAACAACAAGCACAGGGTTACAACAGACACACAACAACAAGCACAGAGTTACAACAGACACACAACAACAAGCACAGGGTTACAACAGACAACAGACAACAAACAAGCACAGAGTTACAACAGACACACAAAAACAAGCACAGGTTACAACAGACACACAACAACAAGCACAGGGTTACAACAGACAACAGACACACAACAAACAACAGGGTTACAACAGACACACAACAAGCACAAGCACAGGGTTACAACAGACACACAACAACAAGCACAGGGTTACAACAGACACACAACAACAAGCACAGGGTTACAACAGACACACAACAACAAGCACAGGGTTACAACAGACAAACAACAAGCAAGCACAGGGGGTTACAACAGACACACAACAACAAGCACAGGGTTACAACAGACACACAACAACAAGCACAGAGTTACAACAGACACACAACAACAAGCACAGGGTTACAACAGACACACAACAAGCACAGAGTTACAACAGACACACAAAAACAAGCACAGAGTTACAACAGACACACAACAACAAGCACAGGGTTACAACAGACACACAACAACAAGCACAGGGTTACAACAGACACACAACAAGCACAGGGTTACAACAGACACACAACAACAAGCACAGAGTTACAACAGACACACAACAACAAGCACAGGGTTACAACAGACACACAACAACAAGCACAGGGTTACAACAGACACACAACAACAAGCACAGGGTTACAACAGACACACAACAACAAGCACAGGGTTACAACAGACACACAACAACAAGCACAGGGTTACAACAGACACACAACAACAAGCACAGGGTTACAACAGACACACAACAACAAGCACAGGGTTACAACAGACACACAACAACAAGCACAGGGTTACAACAGACACACAACAACAAGCACAGGGTTACAACAGACACACAACAACAAGCACAGGGTTACAACAGACACACAACAACAAGCACAGGGTTACAACAGACACACAACAACAAGCACAGGGTTACAACAGACACACAACAACAAGCACAGAGTTACAACAGACACACAACAACAAGCACAGGGTTACAACAGACACACAACAACAAGCACAGGGTTACAACAGACACACAACAACAAGCACAGGGTTACAACAGACACACAACAACAAGCACAGGGTTACAACAGACACACAACAACAAGCACAGGGTTACAACAGACACACAACAAGCACAGGGTTACAACAGACACACAACAACAAGCACAGAGTTACAACAGACACACAACAACAAGCACAGGGTTACAACAGACACACAACAACAAGCACAGGGTTACAACAGACACACAACAACAAGCACAGAGTTACAACAGACACACAACAACAAGCACAGGGTTACAACAGACACACAACAACAAGCACAGGGTTACAACAGACACACAACAACAACAGACACACAACAACAAGCACAGGGTTACAACAGACACACAACAACAAGCACAGGGTTACAACAGACACACAACAACAAGCACAGGGTTACAACAGACACACAACAAGCACAGAGTTACAACAGACACACAACAACAAGCACAGAGTTACAACAGACACACAACAACAAGCACAGGGTTACAACAGACACACAACAACAAGCACAGGGTTACAACAGACACACAACAACAAGCACAGGGTTACAACAGACACACAACAACAAGCACAGGGTTACAACAGACACACAACAACAAGCACAGGGTTACAACAGACACACAACAACAAGCACAGGGTTACAACAGACACACAACAACAAGCACAGGGTTACAACAGACACACAACAACAAGCACAGGGTTACAACAGACACACAACAACAAGCACAGGGTTACAACAGACACACAACAACAAGCACAGGGTTACAACAGACACACAACAACAAGCACAGGGTTACAACAGACACACAACAACAAGCACAGAGTTACAACAGACACACAACAACAAGCACAGGGTTACAACAGACACACAACAACAAGCACAGGGTTACAACAGACACACAACAACAAGCACAGGGTTACAACAGACACACAACAACAAGCACAGGGTTACAACAGACACACAACAACAAGCACAGGGTTACAACAGACACACAACAAGCACAGGGTTACAACAGACACACAACAACAAGCACAGAGTTACAACAGACACACAACAACAAGCACAGGGTTACAACAGACACACAACAACAAGCACAGGGTTACAACAGACACACAACAACAAGCACAGGGTTACAACAGACACACAACAACAAGCACAGGGTTACAACAGACACACAACAACAAGCACAGGGTTACAACAGACACACAACAACAAGCACAGGGTTACAACAGACACACAACAACAAGCACAGGGTTACAACAGACACACAACAACAAGCACAGAGTTACAACAGACACACAACAACAAGCACAGGGTTACAACAGACACACAACAACAAGCACAGGGTTACAACAGACACACAACAACAAGCACAGGGTTACAACAGACACACAACAACAAGCACAGGGTTACAACAGACACACAACAACAAGCACAGGGTTACAACAGACACACAACAACAAGCACAGGGTTACAACAGACACACAACAACAAGCACAGGGTTACAACAGACACACAACAACAAGCACAGGGTTACAACAGACACACAACAACAAGCACAGGGTTACAACAGACACACAACAACAAGCACAGAGTTACAACAGACACACAACAACAAGCACAGGGTTACAACAGACACACAACAACAAGCACAGGGTTACAACAGACACACAACAACAAGCACAGGGTTACAACAGACACACAACAACAAGCACAGAGTTACAACAGACACTCAACAACAAGCACAGGGTTACAACAGACACACAACAACAAGCACAGGGTTACAACAGATACACAACAACAAGCACAGGGTTACAACAGACACACAACAACAAGCACAGGGTTACAACAGACAACAACAACAAGCACAGGGTTACAACAGACACACAACAACAAGCACAGGGTTACAACAGACACACAACAACAAGCACAGGGTTACAACAGACACACAACAACAAGCACAGGGTTACAACAGACACAACAACAAGCACAGGGTTACAACAGACACACAACAACAAGCACAAGGTTACAACAGACACACAACAACAAGCACAGGGTTACAACAGACACACAACTAAAAGACAAATGTACAGTTAACATATGGGTTATATGGATGATATATGGGTTATATGTGTAATATATGGGTTATATGTGTAATAAATGTATAATATATGGGTTATATGTGTAATATATGTATAATATATGGGTTATATCAATACTATATGGGCTACTCAAAGAGTTGTGCAAATTCCAAATGACCATTTTCTATACTAAATAAGATAAAAAGCCATCCTTCTTACCTTCTTCTGTTCACCCATGCATGTCTTACAACCACTCATAGTAAAAAACAATTAAATGTCATTTATCCATTCATAAATCTCAGATACACATTGAAGAACTCATAGTCATACGTTCATCGCTACTCATCAATGAGCTTGACTGATGATACTTATACCGGTTATATTTACACTGAGGAACCATGCACCTCTTTCCTGAGTTCAACAGCTCAAACTGTGAAAACGGCTCCTACGGGTGTTCCATAGTCTGCGTTCCTGGTTGCCGTCCCCCTTGAGCAAACCCCAATGTGTTGAAGAGTTTCTGTTGTTGCCTTCCAGGCAGCCGTTGGTCTTCTTTCATTTCTGTAGAGCAGGGCTTCTCAGAGATGTGGATTAGAGTTTCCTAAACAGCCCAAGAAGACGTCCTCAAATGTCTCGTTTTGCCTACAACTCAAAGATATTCAGCTGTCACAAAGGAGAGAACAAACTAGAAAATATTCACATTTAACAAGCTGACGTCAAACACGTTTCACTGTTTTCATTTAAAAAAACAGCAATTTGACTTATCTGCACATTTTTTCTCCAATCAATCGTTTAAGTGTTCAAGTTCCCAATTCACAGACTCTCAGAGCCAAGGTGACGCCTGTTAACCCTCATGTTGTCCTCATGCTGTCCCCATGTTGTCCTCATGCTGTCCTCATGTTGTCCTCATGTCGCCCTCATGTCCTCTTCATGTTGTCCTCATGTTGTCTTCATGTCGCCCTGATGTCGTTTTCATGTTGTCCTCATGTCGCCCTCATGTCTTCTTCATGTTGTCATCATGTTGTCATCATGTTGTCCTCATGTCGCCCTCATGTCTTCTTCATGTTGTCCTCATGTCGCCCTCATGTCTTCTTCATGTTGTCATCATGTTGTCCTCATGTTGTCCTCATGCTGTCCTCATGTTGTCCTTATGTTGCCCTCATGCTGTCCTCATGTTGTCCTCATGCTGTCCTCATGTTGTCCTTATGTTGCCCTCATGTTGTCCTTATGTTGCCCTCATGCTGTCCTCATGTTGTCCTCATGTCGCTCATGTTGTCCTCATGTCGCCCTCATGTTGTCCTCATGTTGTCCTCATGTTGTCCTTATGTTGCCCTCATGCTGTCCTCATGTTGTCCTCATGTCGCTCATGTTGTCCTCATGTCGCCCTCATGTTGTCTTCATGTCGCCCTGATGTCGTCTTCATGTTGTCCTCATGTTGTCCTCATGTTGTCCCCATGTTGTCCTCATGCTGTCCTCATGTTGTCCTCATGTTGTCCTCATGTTGTCCTTATGTTGCCCTCATGCTGTCCTCATGTTGTCCTCATGTCGCTCATGTTGTCTTCATGTTGTCATCATGTTGTCCTCATGTTGTCTTCATGTCGCCCTGATGTTGTCCTCATGTCGCCCTCATGTCCTCTTCATGTTGTCCTCATGTCGCCCTGATGTCGCCCTGATGTCGCCCTGATGTCGTCCTCATGTCGTCCTCATGTCGTCCTCATGTCGTCCTCATGTTGTCCTCATGTCGCCCTCATGTCCTCTTCATGTCCTCATGTTGCCCTCATGTTGTCTTCATGTTGTCATCATGTTGCCCCCATGTTGTCCTCATGTTGTCCCCATGTTGCCCCCATGTTGTCCTCATGTTGTCTTCATGTTGCCCTCATGTTGTCCTCATGCTGTCCCCATGTTGTCCTCATGTCACCCTCATGTCACCCTCATGTCGTCCTCATGTTGTCCTCATGTTGTCCTCATGTTGTCCTATATCAATGTTCTTTTTAATTCCCCAAAATACCATGATTGATTCCACCCAACGCTCTTTGCCAAGTACAAATCTCTACTTTCATTCATTTTGGGGCGTCTTATTCAATTTTATAGCATTGTAAAACAAATGGAAGTGTTTTTGAAATAGTATTGAGTAAAAGTTGAGTTAATAAGTTAGTGTTACGTAGTGTTGAAAACGTCAAAGTGACAAAAGTGTCAAGTGTTGATTTTCAATTTTGACAAGAAGACAACACGAGGGTTAAAAGGTTTGTTTTGTCTGATAACGAGACCAAAATATTGAGTTGACTATCATAGAAGACAAAGAAAGCAGCTCCTCACATTTGTTAAAGTGGGAAAAGCAAATATTTGGTACATTTGCAGGAAAATACCACAAACTACCAAAAGAAGTTGGAGATGAAACGTCAAAGTGACAAACATTGGGGGGAAAAGGGGGAAAAAAGGACAAAAGCGTGAGGAAAAAGTTCATTGATTAAAAAGCGTCAACAAAAGTCTTGTTTTGTCTCATAAAGACACCTAAATATTCAGTTTACTATCATAGAAGACAAAGAAAGCAAGTATTTGGTGCATTGGCAGGAAAATACCACAAAGAACCAAAAGAAATTGCAGATGAATTTGCTTTTCCTAATTTAATCGGTGTCTAACCACCTGTGATTGGATGTCTCGCAGGTCGGTCACCGATCCGCGTGACGGCCGTAAAGTGGCTTTGAAGAAGATGCCGAACGTCTTCCAGAACCTGGTCTCCTGTAAGAGGGTCTTCAGAGAGCTGAGGATGCTGTGCTTCTTCAAACATGACAATGTAAAGAGGAGGACACACGGGGAACAAGGGAGGGGGTTGTAGTAGATGAAATTAGAGATTCAAGACTAAACGTTTGTTTTCGCCCTGCAGGTCTTGTCAGCTCTGGACATTTTACAGCCGCCACAAATCGACTGCTTCGAGGAAATGTATCCTTTGTTTGTAAGATACAGATAATCAGAATCACAGTCTCATGTGTTTAAAGGTCCCATGGCATGAAGATGTCTCTTTATGAGGTTTTTTAACATTGATATGAGTCTTGGCCCCTCAAAAGCTACAGACTCAGAAATGGCACATCCAAAGGAAAGCTCACTGTAGGACTGGCTCTAGTGACTGGAATTCTGGACCAAGGCTGAATTTTGGGAAAGAGACTTCTGATCCAGTATTAGGGACCACTAAGGTCTATATAAAAGAGACTTCAGATACAGTATTAGGGACCACTAAGGTCTATATAAAAGAGACTTCAGATACAGTATTAGGGACCACTAAGGTCTATATAAAAGAGACTTCAGATACAGTATTAGGGGACCACTAAGGTCTATATAAAAGAGACTTCAGATACAGTATTAGGGGACCACTAAGGTCTATATAAAAGAGACTTCAGATACAGTATTAGGGGACCACTAAGGTCTAGATAAAGAGACTTCAGATACAGTATTAGGGACCACTAAGGTCTATATAAAAGAGACTTCAGATACAGTATTAGGGGACCACTAAGGTCTATATAAAGAGACTTCAGATACAGTATTAGGGACCACTAAGGTCTATATAAAGAGACTTCAGATACAGTATTAGGGACCACTAAGGTCTATATAAAATACAGTATTAGGGGACCACTAAGGTCTATATAAAAGAGACTTCAGATACAGTATTAGGGGACCACTAAGGTCTATATAAAGAGACTTCAGATACAGTATTAGGGGACCACTAAGGTCTATATAAAAAGAGACTTCAGATACAGTATTAGGGGACCACTAAGGTCTATATAAAAGAGACTTCAGATACAGTATTAGGGACCACTAAGGTCTAGATAAAGAGACTTCAGATACAGTATTAGGGACCACTAAGGTCTATATAAAGAGACTTCAGATACAGTATTAGGGGACCACTAAGGTCTATATAAAGAGACTTCAGATACAGTATTAGGGGACCACTAAGGTCTATATAAAAGAGACTTCAGATACAGTATTAGGGGACCACTAAGGTCTATATAAAAGAGACTTCAGATACAGTATTAGGGGACCACTAAGGTCTATATAAAGAGACTTCAGATACAGTATTAGGGACCACTAAGGTCTATATAAAAGAGACTTCAGATACAGTATTAGGGGACCACTAAGGTCTATATAAAGAGACTTCAGATACAGTATTAGGGGACCACTAAGGTCTATATAAAAGATACTTCAGATACAGTATTAGGGACCACTAAGGTCTATATAAAGCTGATATGGCCTCTATGAGCTGTGTATCGTGAGGCGTCTGATTGTTGATTGGTTGGTTACCAGCCCTCTCATCACACCTTCTCACTAATATACTTCCTCGCGTCTTCTGTCCCAGTTTCTCTTCTTTTATTGTCCCCATAATGTCCTCCTTTTTAAATACTTAATTTAGCCGCTCGCTCTGTGGTCTAAATCCAGTTAATGAGTTGGAGATGTGTCGCTGGCCATCAGTGAATATTAAACGGCACACACTTTTCTTTCATTGCTTGTTTTTTGACACTCGTTCAACAACCCAAAAAACACAAAACAAGTCGGAGTCTTGGGAACTGTTCCCTATCAATAGTTCACTATATATAGTGTTTGCCATTTTGTAATGGTGCTCTATACCGTTTAAATCTGAGCATGCACGACTCAAATCTGCACTCGACTCACATTGGGGAGTGTACATACGATGTATCCTACATTTCACTCCCGTATCCCACAATGCAATGTGGCCTGGTTTTCCCCCGGAGGAGATGATTAAGGAGAAAGAATTTTTTTTTTTTTTATATGCATTTTTTTAGTAAATGAAACCGCATTGTTTACAAACATTTGAGAATTTTCTTTTTGCTCCGCCCACAAACTGCCTATGCAAATAATAATAATAATAATTATACAGGAAACAGAAATCTCTACAGCCTACATATATATACCAGGAATTATACCAAATATTAAAATCAGGACTTGTTTGGTTGTTCCCTTTAAAGTTCACTATATAATAAAAACAGGGAAAAGGGTGTGTGTGTGTGTGTGTGTGTGTGTGTGTGTGTGTGTGTGTGTGTGTGTGTGTGTGTGTGTGTGTGTGTGTGTGTGTGTGTGTGTGTGTGTGTGTGTGTGTGTGTGTGTGTGTGTGTGTGTGTGTGTGTGTGTGTGTGTGTGTGTGTGTGTGTGTGTGTGTGTGTGTGTGTGTGTGTGTGTGTGTGTGTGTGTGTGTGTGTGTGTGTGTGTGTGTGTGTGTGTGTGTGTGTGTGTGTGTGTGTGTGTGTGTGTGTGTGTGTGTGTGTGTGTGTGTGTGTGTGTGTGTGTGTGTGTGTGCACGCTTTTCCTTGACTGCCCCGCAGCTACGTGATAACCGAGCTGATGCAGAGCGACCTCCACAAAGTGATCGTGTCTCCTCAGCCTCTCACCACCGACCACATCAAGGTCTTCCTCTACCAGATCCTCCGAGGTGAGCCCACTCTTTCTGTCCTGCTGCAGCAAATCCACTTCTCTAGAAGAATCTGAACGGACTCAAGCCTGACACATCTCACATCTAAAGACAATATAATATCTCACATCTAAAGACAATATAACTCATCTGAAGACAATATCATCTCTCACACACTGTAAAAAACATCTCCTCACTTTCTGCTAGCTGCCTGTCCCCTGAACACACTGTAAAAAACATCTCCTCACTATCTGCTAGCTGCCTGTCCCCTGAACACACTGTTATCTGCTAAATCATCTCCTCACTATCTGCTAGCTGCCTGTCCCCTGAACACACTGTAAAAAACATCTCACTATCTGCTAGCTGCCTGTCCCCAGAACACACTGTAAAAACATCTCCTCACTTTCTGCTAGCTGCCTGTCCCCTTGAACACACTGTAAAAAATATCTCACTATCTGCTAGCTGCCTGTCCCCTGAACACACTGTAAAAAACATCTCCTCACTTTCTGCTAGCTGCCTGTCCCTTGAACACACTGTAAAAAAATATCTCACTATCTGCTAGCTGCCTGTCCCCTGAACACACTGTAAAAAACATCTCCTCACTTTCTGCTAGCTGCCTGTCCCCTGAACACACTGTAAAAAACATCTCCTCACTATCTGCTAGCTGCCTGTCCCCAGAACACACTGTAAAAATCATCTCCTCACTTTCTGCTAGCTGCCTGTCCCCTGAACACACTGTAAAAAACATCTCCTCACTATCTGCTAGCTGCCTGTCCCCTGAACACACTGTAAAAAACATCTCCTCACTTTCTGCTAGCTGCCTGTCCCCTGAACACACTGTAAAAAACATCTCCTCACTATCTGCTAGCTGCCTGTCCCCTGAACACACTGTAAAAATCATCTCCTCACTATCTGCTAGCTGCCTGTCCCCTGAACACACTGTAAAAAACATCTCACTATCTGCTAGCTGCCTGTCCCCTGAATGAAAGTATTGACATTGTGTCATAAATAAATGAAACAATCAGGCATGTGTTTTGATGAAATTGTTCATATGTTGTTGTTTTGGTTTGAGAGCGCTGCCGTGTGTGTAACGTGAGATTTACCTGTGGCTCAGGTTTGAAGTACCTGCACTCTGCCGGGATCCTGCACAGAGACATCAAACCTGGGAACCTGCTGGTCAACAGCAACTGCCTGCTCAAGGTAAACCTGCAGTCTGTCTGTCTGCTTTATGGAAACACGTAACCCCCATGTTGTTAGAGCCCGACCGATTTTTAAGGCCGGGCCGATATCACTAACAGGGACGTTGTAGAGCGTCCTCTGGTGGACAGACTATGCAACGCCATCACTAACAGGGACGTTGTAGAGCGTCCTCTGGTGGACAGACTATGCAACACCACCACTAACAGGGACGTTGTAGAGCGTCCTCTGGTGGACAGACTATGCAACGCCATCACTAACAGGGACGTTGTAGAGCGTCCTCTGGTGGACAGACTATGCAACACCACCACTAACAGGGACGTTGTAGAGCGTCCTCTGGTGGACAGACTATGCAACGCCATCACTAACAGGGACGTTGTAGAGCATCCTCTGGTGGACAGACTATGCAACGCCATCACTAACAGGGACGTTGTAGAGCGTCCTCTGGTGGACAGACTATGCAACACCATCACTAACAGGGACGTTGTAGAGCGTCCCTCTGGTGGACAGACTATGCAACGCCATCACTAACAGGGACGTTGTAGAGCGTCCTCTGGTGGACAGACTATGCAACACCATCACTAACAGGGACGTTGTAGAGCGTCCTCTGGTGGACAGACTATGCAACGCCATCACTAACAGGGACGTTGTAGAGCGTCCTCTGGTGGACAGACTATGCAATGCACCACCACTAACAGGGACGTTGTAGAGCGTCCTCTGGTGGACAGACTATGCAACACCATCACTAACAGGGACGTTGTAGAGCGTCCTCTGGTGGACAGACTATGCAACGCCATCACTAACAGGGACGTTGTAGAGCGTCCTCTGGTGGACAGACTATGCAACACCATCACTAACAGGGACGTTGTAGAGCGTCCTCTGGTGGACAGACTATGCAACGCCATCACTAACAGGGACGTTGTAGAGCGTCCTCTGGTGGACAGACTATGCAACACCATCACTAACAGGGACGTTGTAGAGCGTCCTCTGGTGGACAGACTATGAAACGCCATCACTAACAGGGACGTTGTAGAGCGTCCTCTGGTGGACAGACTATGCAACGCCATCACTAACAGGGACGTTGTAGAGCGTCCTCTGGTGGACAGACTTTACAAAAAATTCATAAATGAATGAAAATGAAAAATCGGCCATTATAAATGCCGTTAACACTAAATTGGTCGAGCTCTATTTGTTGTTGGGTCAAATTTGACCCGTTTTCACAGATTCTATAACAGAAATTTGTGTTTCCTTCAACCAAATTGCCCCAAAATTACACGGATGGATGGTTCCCTAAAACAAGTCACAAGTCAAATTAAGCTTATTAATCAGCTCTCTACTTCCATTGGCTTTTGGGTGTTTTTATTCAATTTTATAACACTATCCTGAAACTAAACTGAAAATCTGTGATTATCCATAAACATCCTCTGATCAACTACTAGTCAAAATAATTTATACTTTATGCTTTTTTATATAAATGAGGTTTATTGACCATAAATCCTAAATATGCGTGTAAACCTAGTTGTAATAAATTGGTGTTAGTGGTGTACATACTGTACTGGTGGTAGAAAAACAAAAGTATTAAATGAAAACCAAGAAAAAAGTGACAAAAAAACCCAGTTTTTGTTTTTAAATTTGTCCCGGGAGGGACAACACAAGGGTTAACAAGCCCAGCCGTGTCCCTGAACATGACTTTCTGTGTTTTTAGATCTGTGACTTTGGCCTGGCGCGGGTGGAGGAGCCCGACCCGTCCCGTCACATGACCCAGGAGGTGGTGTAATTAAAGGTGCTGATGGGCTGCCGGCACTACGGCTCGGCCATCGACGTCTGGTCGGTGGGCTGCATCTTCGCAGAGCTGCTGGGACGCCGCATCCTCTTCCAGGCTCAGAGCCCCATCCAGCAGGTGAGTGGTGCTGGGCAGCGGATTCAAGACTGTTAGGTAGGGAGTAAGAAGGATATCGACCTTAGTGGTCCCCTAATCTGAAGTCCCCTTAGTTTTTGTTTTTTTTATATAACCTTAGTGGTCCCTAATACTGTATCTGAACTCTTTTATATAGACCTTAGTGGTCCCCCCCTAATACTGTATCTGAAGTCCTTTTATATAGACCTTAGTGGTCCCTGAACATATCTGAAGTCTTTTTATATAGATCTGTGACTTTGGTCCCTAATACTGTATCTGAAGTCTCTTTTATTTAGACCTTAGTGGTCCCCCAATACTGACCTCTTTTATATAGACCGGTGGTCCCCTAATACTGTATCTGAAGTCTCTTTTATATAGACCTTAGTGGTCCCCTAATACTGTATCTGAAGTCTCTTTTATATAGACCGTAGTGGTCCCCGCTGTATCTGAAGTCTCTTTTATATAGACCTTAGTGGTCCCCATCCAGCAGGTGAGTGGTCCCCTGGGCACTGTATCTGAAGATATAGACCTTAGTGGTAGGGAATACTGTATCTGAAGGATATAGACCTTAGTGGTCCCCTAATACTGTATCTGAAGTCTCTTTTATAAAGACCTTAGTGGTCCCCCTAATACTGTATCTGAAGTCTCTTTTATATAGACCTTAGTGGTCCCTAATACTATATCTGAAGTCTCTTTTATATAGACCTTAGTGGTCCCTAATACTGTATCTGAAGTCTCTTTTATATAGACCTTAGTGGTCCCCTAATACTGTATCTGAAGTCTCTTTTATATAGACCTTAGTGGTCCCCTAATACTGTATCTGAAGTCTCTTTTATATAGACCTTAGTGGTCCCCTAATACTGTATCTGAAGTCTCTTTTATATAGACCTTAGTGGTCCCTAATACTGTATCTGAAGTCCCTTTTATATAGACCTTAGTGGTCCCTAATACTGTATCTGAAGTCTCTTTTATATAGACCTTAGTGGTCCCTAATACTGTATCTGAAGTCTCTTTTATATAGACCTTAGTGGTCCCCTAATACTGTATCTGAAGTCTCTTTTGTATATAGATCTTAGTGGTCCCTAATACTGTATCTGAAGTCTCTTTTATATAGACCTTAGTGGTCCCTAATACTGTATCTGAAGTCTCTTTTATATAGACCTTAGTGGTCCCTAATACTGTATCTGAAGTCTGATATCCCTGTATCTGAAGTCTCTTTATATAGACCTTAGTGGTCCCCTAATACTGTATCTGAAGTCTCTTTTATAAAGACCAGAGTATTTATTTATTTACTTTTTCTTTTTTCATAGTGAAATACTTTAGTATCTTGTATTTAGTTTTTGTCTTTATTCTCTTATATGTTCCTAAACCTCATAAACCTTTCTGTCCTCCAGCTGGACCTGATCACAGACCTGCTGGGGACGCCTCCCCTGGCGGCCCTGGCGTCCGCCTGTGAAGGAGCCCGAGCCCACATCCTGAGGGGGCCGCACAAACCGGTACTTGACTGTGTGGTCTGCTCACACACTGAGTCCACCGAGACACACACACACACACACACACACACACACACACACACACACACACACACACACACACACACACACACACACACACACACACAAAATCATCCACGGCGGAGACTCTGAGGAAATGTTGCCTTGTGGGTCAATTAGTCGACTATCTGTCGCGATGCTTTTAGTCAATTTAGTCTTTTTTTTGTTTTGTTTTTTAATACTTTGACTCTGAATGATTTATTTCCAGAATCGATGAGCACATTTCTAGTAAACACAAGATTTAAAGTGGTGCTTTTGCTTCATTCTTCGTGGATAAACTCTGTTTTACAGATCTGTCAAAAATCATTGAGTGTAACGGGACGGCTACATTGCATCCGTCCTGAGCTAACTATAATAATAATAATAATAATAATAATAATAATAATAATAATAATAATGAAAACTCTAGGAGGAGTTCTTTAAAGTACAACATGTGGAAATGGCCAAAATCGCACTAATTTCGAACATTCAAAACAAAATGGCGGACTTCCTGTTAGGTTTAGGGCGGGGCTACAATTGAGTTTTATGTCCGGCCTGCCATGTTACATATGTGTACCAAGTTTCGTGAATTTTCGTAATATTGTAGGGGGCGCTAGCGAGCCATTTTTTTTGCGCCTATTCCCGAAACCATTAAAATACGTAAATTTTCACCAGACTTGATGCGACCGCCAAATTTGGTGAGTTTTTGAATATGATAAGTCCTCCAAAAAGGCAATTCATTTGCCGGATAAAAGAAAGAAAGAAAGAAAGAAAGAAAGAATAATAATAATTCCTTCAATTCCAATAGGGCCTTCGCCGCTGTCGGCGCTCGGGCCCTAATAATTATTAATAATAATAATAATAAATGTAATTTATGTGGTGGCCTCTAGCTCACCCAGTAGGAGCGTGCGCCCCGTGTAGGCTGAGTCCTTTGCAGCGGCGCGGGTTCGAGTCCGACCTGCGGCTTTTTGCTATCCACTTTGACTAAAATAAAGGGAAAAGCCACACAAAAATCTTAAAAATACATAAATAAATTTAATTTGAGTGCTTTTCACACACTCACGGCGCTTATTAAGTTATGCGATCAGCACGATCATTTCTCTGATAAATAAACGGTTTTTAATGCAGATCTGTCACCTCAGACAAGATAAACCTTTATTGGTCCCCAGAGGGACATTTTAAATGTTGCAGCAGCACAAAAACAGAATAAATACAGACACAGTAAAATAATAAGAATAGGACTAGCTTAACAACTTCCTCCTGCGACTAAAAACTAATATTTAATATTTATTTAAGACATGGTGGGATGGGAGGATGCTGATCAGCAGCAGATTTTCAGGAAGACTTTATTTGATGAAAGGAAAGTGTTAATTGGTTAATTGGTTAATTGGTTAATTGATGGATTGTGTTCCAGCCGTCGCTGTCGGTGCTCTACATGCTGTCTGACGGCGCCACGCACGAGGCGGTGCACCTGCTCTGCCGCATGTTGGTCTTCGACCCGGTGAGTTTTTACAGTTTTTTTATTATTTAACCTTTTGCAGCTACCTCCCTGAGACACAGGGTGGCGTTCTCAAGAGAGACCGGTTTGGGACGGACAGACCCATTACAATAGTATTAATAACAAGATCTGCAGAATCAGATCTACTGGCCAAGTATACTTACATACACAAGTATGTAACACGCGGAGGGGGGGCGGGCATGTAACACGCGGAGGGGAGGAGGGTATGTAACATGCAGAGGGGGCGGGCATGTAACACGCGGAGGGGGGGGTATGTAACATGCAGAGGGGGGGGGCGGGCATGTAACACGGGGGGGCATGTAACACGCGGAGGGGGGCGGGCATGTAACACGCGGAGGGGGGGCGGGTACGTAACACGCGGAGGGGGGGCGGGTACGTAACACGCGGAGGGGGGGGGTATGTAACACGCGGAGGGGGGGCGGTACGTAACACGCGGAGGGGGGGCGGGTACGTAACACGCGGGGGGGGCGGGTACGTAACACGCGGGGGCGGGTATGTAACACGCGGAGGGGGGGGTATGTAACACGCGGAGGGGGGCGGGTATGTAACACGCGAGGGGGGCGGGTATGTAACACGCGGAGGGGGGGGTATGTAACACGCGGAGGGGGGCGGGTATGTAACACGCGGAGGGGGCGGGTAAACACGCATGTTACGGGGGGGCGGGTATGTAACACGCGGAGGGGGGGGTACGTAACACGCGGGAGGGGGGCGGGTACGTAACACGCGGAGGGGGGACGGGTATGTAACACGCTTGGGGGGGCGGGTATGTAACACGCGGGGGGGGGGCGGGTATGTAACACGCGGAGGGGGGGCGGGTACGTAACACGCGAGGGGGCGGGTATGTAACACGGGAGGGGGGGGTATGTAACACGCGGGGGGGGCGGTATGTAACACGCGGGGGGGGGCGGGTATGTAACACGCGGAGGGGGGCGGGTATGTAACACGCGGGGGGGGCGGGCATGTAACACGCGGAGGGGGGGGCATGTAACACGCGGAGGGGGGGCATGTAACACGCGTAGGGGGCGGGCATGTAACACGCGTGGGGGCGGTATGTAACACGCGGGGGGGGCGGGCATGTAACACGCGGAGGGGGGCGGGTATGTAACACGCGTGTTACGGGGCGGGTATGTAACATGCGGAGGGGGCGGGTATGTAACACGCGGAGGGGGGGCGGGTATGTAACACGCGGAGGGGGCGGGTATGTAACACGCGGTGGGGGGCGGGTATCTAACATGCGGAGGGGGGGCGGGTATGTTTTTGTTGTATGGAGGTTTTATATATATATATATATATATATATATATATATATATATATATATATATATATATATATATATATATATACTAAAATGAGAATCAGACTGTCAGGGCACCAGAGATTGTTCTAAGTCCCCGGGTTGTAGTCCCGCGGTTGGGGGGCTGGTTGTGTAACACGCTGGTTGTGTCCCGCGGGTATGTAACACCCCGCTCCAGGCTAAATATATCTCGGGGCAGGTATGTCCCACCCGTGTTACGGGCGGGATGTAACACACCTGCATGTGCCAGTGCTGCTACTCCGTCCCCAGCGGCCGGGTGTACACGCGCAGCGTGTTGCCGGGCGGGTATGCCACAGCTAGGGGGCGGGCAGAACAGCCTGCTGTCTGTGTGGCAGGGAAAAGGTACCCCAGTGTCTCTATACCCCAGTGTCTCTATACCCCAGTGTATGTCTCTATACCCCAGGTATGTATACCCCAGTGTGTTATGGGCCCCATGTAACTATACCCCAGTGTCTTATACCCCAGTGTATGTAACCCCAGTGGGGGCTATATGTTTTTTTTGTATGTAGGTTTTATATATATATATCTATATATATATATATATATATATATATATATATACTAAAAATGAGAATCATACTCCTCAGGGCTCTACCAGTCTCTAGAGTGTTCTAAGTCCCGTGGTTGTACCCCAGTGGTTGTGTCCCCGCTGGTTGTGTCCCCAGTGTTGTGTCCCCTCTTTATACCCCAGTGTCTCTATCCCCAGTGTCTCTATACCCCAGTGTCCCATACCCCAGTGTCTGGACAGTGTCTCTATACCCCAGTGTCTTTATACCCCAGTGTCTTTGTGCCAGTGTCTGCTACCCCCCCAGTGTCTTTATACCCCAGTGTCTTTATACCCCAGTGTCTTTATACCCCAGTGTCTCTATACCCCAGTGTCTCTATACCCCAGTGTCTGTATACCCCAGTGTCTTTATACCCCAGTGTCTTTATACCCCAGTGTCTTTATACCCCAGTGTCTTTATACCCCAGTGTCTTTATACCCCAGTGTCTTTATACCCCAGTGTCTTTATACCCCAGTGTCTTATACCCCAGTGTCTCTATACCCCAGTGTCTTTATACCCCAGTGTCTTTATACCCCAGTGTCTTTATACCCCAGTGTCTCTATACCCCAGTGTCTTTATACCCCAGTGTCTTTATACCCCAGTGTCTTTATACCCCAGTGTCTTTATACCCCAGTGTCTTTATACCCCAGTGTCTTTATACCCCAGTGTCTTTATACCCCAGTGTCTCTATACCCCAGTGTCTCTATACCCCCCCAGTGTCTTTATACCCCAGTGTCTTTATACCCCAGTGTCTCTATACCCCAGTGTCTTTATACCCCAGTGTCTTTATACCCCAGTGTCTTTATACCCCAGTGTCTCTATACCCCAGTGTCTCTATACCCCAGTGTCTCTATACCCCAGTGTCTTTATACCCCAGTGTCTTTATACCCCAGTGTCTTTATACCCCAGTGTCTCTATACCCCAGTGTCTCTATACCCCAGTGTCTTTATACCCCAGTGTCTTTATACCCCAGTGTCTTTATACCCCAGTGTCTCCATACCCCAGCGTCTCCATACCCCTGCGTCTCTATACCCCAGCGTCTCTATACCCCAGCGTCTCTATACCCCAGCGTCTCTATACCCCAGCGTCTCCATACCCCAGCGTCTCCATACCCCAGCGTCTCCATACCCCAGCGTCTCCATACCCCAGCGTCTCCATACCCTAGCGTCTTTATACCCTAATTTTGACGGCTGATGTCCTTTATGTCCTTGAACACCAGAGTTGATCCATCGCTTCATCACGGAGCACCAGCAGGGCAAACGAGTGCCGCTGTGCATCAACCCTCAGAGTGCTGCCTTCAAGACCTTCATCAGGTGAGGGACGCTCTCCTTCTGTCTCATCATCACCGTCCACATAAAGCTGTGATGGCATCAACGCTGGACTTGATGTTCCTTCTATTCCTGACCATCTATTCGCTGTCTCTGTCTCTCTCTGTGTCTCTCACTGTCTCTCAGTCCCTCTGTCTCTCTCTCCCTTTGTCTCTGTCTCTCACTGTCTCTCAGTCCCTCTGTCTCTCTCTCAGTCTCTCTCTGTGTCTCTCTCTGTTTCTCTCTCTCCCTGTGTCTCTGTCTCTCTCTGTCTCTCTCTGTTTCTCTCTCTCCCTGTGTCTCTGTCTCTCTGTCTCATTTTCTCTCTCTCTCTCTGTCTCTCTCTCTCACTGTCTCTCAGTCCCTCTGTCTCTCTCTCTCTGTTTCTCTCTCTCCCTGTGTCTCTGTCTCTCTCTCTGTCTCTCTCTCTGTGTCTCTCTCTCCCTGTGTCTCTGTCTCTCTCTGTTTCTCTCTCTCCTGTGTCTCTGTCTCTCTCTCCCTGTGTCTCTGTTTCTCTCTGTCTCTCTCTCCCTGTGTCTCTGTCTCTCTCCCTGTGTCTCTCTCTCTCTGTTTCTCTGTCTCCCTGTGTCTCTCTCTCCCTGTGTCTCTGTCTCTCTCTGTCTCTCTCTGTTTCTCTCTCTCTCCCTGTGTCTCTGTCTCTCTCTCTCTCTCTCTCTGTCTCTCTCTCCCTGTTTCTCTCTCTCTCCCTGTGTCTCTGTCTCTCTCTCCTGTGTCTCTGTCTCTCTCTCTCTCCTGTGTCTCTGTCTCTCTCCCTGTGTCTCTGTCTCTCTCTGTCTCTCTGTCTCTGTCTCTCTCTGTCTCTGTCTCTCTCTCCCCTGTGTCTCTGTCTCTCTCTGTTTCTCTCTCTCTCCCTGTGTCTCTGTCTCTCTCAGTCCCTGTGTCTCTCTCTCTCTTTCTCTCTCTCTTTCTCTCTCTCTGTCTCTCAGTCTCTGTCTCTCTCTTTCTCTCTCTCGCTGTGTCTCTGTCTCTCTGTCTCTGTCTCTCTCTCTCTCTCTGTCTCTCTCTCTCTCTCCTAACGTTAGCATTAGCACCGCTCCATAGCGCTCTAGGATACAGTCGCTGTTGTTATGGCAACAAGGCGCTCTCGGCTGCTTTTTGGAACCAAAACGCGAGTATGAACATCGCCTAAGACGCCTTTTAACAGATGACTGTCTGTCCTCAGGTCCACTGCATGGCACTCGTCCAAGGTGTCCAGGAAGGAGGAGAGATGAACGTCCTCCTCTTCCTCCCCGAGGAGCGACAGCAGAGCGTGAGAAAGGATTTCATCAAAATACTGAAGAGTTTGGGTCTTTCCTTTGTTTCGTTCCCCTGGAAACGACTGAACAGCCGACCTACCCGAGCTCCTCCTGAACATCTTCTCCCTCCTACAAACCTACCAAGTCTCCGGAATATTACTAATTAATATTTGTTTTTTTTTGTTTTTTTTTTAAACGACCCAAACAGCTGGTGCTCGTGGCGTTTTTCCGGTGCTGAATTTAAAAAAAAAAAAAAAAAAAAAAAGGACAAAAAAAGAAGAGTGTTGCTGAAGTGCATGAAGCGGAGGAATAAGAAAGAAGAGGAGCTCGGCACTGGATTGGATTTTCCATCAATGTTAGTAGAGACATTAGGAAATAATGGTTTTAATTGTTTGGTAGAGCTTAGTTGATTTTTTTGAAGTCATTCCAGCCCCGTGCAATATGGTTTCATTTGAGCCGGCGGTTAAACCCCCCCCGCCCCCCTACCCCACCCGGGTCAGCGCGCCCATCCGCATCAACAGTAACGGCCCGAGGGTTTCTTTCTTTCTTTTAAAAACACATCACTCACTGTGTTTTTGCCGCGCGTTGACGCAGCGTTAATAATGCAATCTAACAGATGTAGCAGGTTTTAAAGACAGTCAGACCCCCCCCAAAAACAAAACCCAACACCCCCCCCAACCCTCCCCTTCTCCACATACAGTCAGACTCGTACAAAGCCACGTAACGATGCACTCAGTAAATCATCTTTCTACACTGTAAGAAGTTCAGCAGAAGAAGTGCTGTGACGACAAAACTGACTTTAATATCAATCTGGCGTCTGATTGGCTGAGGTTCCTCCATCCGACCAATCACACTGCCGGCTTTCTACATGTTTACCTACTCCTACCAACTACCCAGATTACTAGCTGCCCAATATTAACTTATTTATTTTATTGTTTTTTTTGGGGGCATTTCAGCTTTTAATTGTTGACAGGACAGCTAGATGAGAGGGGGGGGGGACATGCAGGAAATCCCTGACCGGGCTTGAACATGCGTCCCTGACCGGGCTTGAACGTGCGTCCCTGACCGGGCTGTCCCTGACCGGGCTGTCCCTGACCGGGCTTGAACATGCGTCCCTGACCGGGCTTGAACGTGCGTCCCTAACGGGGCGTCCCTGACCGGGCTTGAACGTGCGACCGGGCTTGAACGTGCGTCCCTGACCGGGCTGTCCCTGACCGGGCTTGAAAGTGCGTCAGCTAGATGAGAAGGGAGAGGAGAACATGTGTCCACCAACTACCCAAATTGCTAGCTGCCCAGGACAGTTAGTTGAGAAAGGGGGGGATGGGGGACATGCAGGAAATCGGTCGGATTTGAACCCTTGACCCCCACGAGGCTACACAGCGTCCCTGACTGAGAGACGCACGTTGGAGGCTGCACAGCGTCCCTGACTGAGAGACGCACGTTGGAGGCTACACAGCGTCCCTGACTGAGAGACGCACGTTGGAGGCTACACAGCGTCCCTGACTGAGAGACGCACGTTGGAGGCTGCACAGCGTCCCTGACTGAGAGACGCACGTTGGAGGCTACACAGCGTCCCTGACTGAGAGACGCACGTTGGAGGCTACACAGCGTCCCTGACTGAGAGACGCACGTTGGAGGCTAGGCCCTGACTGACACAGGTTGGAGGCGTGTCCCTGACTGAGAGACGCATGTCGCTACGCAGTGTCCCTGACTGAGAGACGCACGTTGGAGGCTACACAGCGTCCCTGACTGAGAGACACACGTTGGAGGCTACGCAGCGTCCCTGACTGAGAGACGCACGTTGGAGGCTACGCAGCGTCCCTGACTGAGAGGCTACGCGTGTCCCTGACTGAGGCGGTATGTCGCGCAGCGTCCCTGACTGAGAGACACACGTTGGAGGCTACGCAGCGTCCCTGACTGAGAGACGCACGTTGGAGGCTACGCAGCGTCCCTGACTGAGAGACGCATGTCGCTACGCAGTGTCCCTGACTGAGAGACGCACGTTGGAGGCTACACAGCGTCCCTGACTGAGAGACGCACGTTGGAGGCTACGCAGCGTCCCTGACTGAGAGACGCAAGTTGGAGGCTACGCAGCGTCCCTGACTGAGAGACGCACGTTGGGAAGACAACAAAGTTGGTCCACTGCTAGCTTAGCTACAAGTTAGCATCAAACACAACAAAGGCTGTCAGGTGAATGGTGTTTTGAGCTAACGTTAGCATAGCATCAACCATAGATAGCTACAATGTCCCTGAAATGATTTCCATCTTCTGTTATTGTTTGTAATGATAAACTTTATTATTTCATGACTTTCACAGATTTCAGTATGACACTTTATGCCGTAAACCGTTTAAATCTGAGCACGCGCGACTCAAATGTGCACCCGACTCACATCAGGCAGCGTCAGATCTCCTGCAGATGAAAAGACTACAAAACTACAACAGTTGGGCAGCTCTTTGTGTTTTCTTCTTCTTCTTCTTCCCTTCGACTAATGTTTTCCTGCTGACCTCCTCCGCCGCCACTTTCCTTTTTCAGAGAGAAACCAAAAGTAAAAAAGAAAGATAAGTCGTCTTTTATTTATTTATTGTTGAGTGTGTCTCCACCCTTTTATTTTGAAAGCAGTTACCTCAAAACTCCCCCGCTAAAGATGCAAATCCCAACTTTAACGTCGCTCCTCCAGATTCTTCTTCTTGTACCTCGCGCCTCGTCTCCGGGTTTTTAGAGAGAAGCATGTTGTCCGTGAAATGCTGCTGTTTTGGGGTTTTTTTGTAGTTTATTTTGTAGTTTATTTTGTAGTTTATTTTGTAGTTTCAGGCTCAGGTGTCCCGTCAGTAGACCATGACTCGTACAAAGCCACGTAACGATGCACTCAGTAAATCATCTTTCTACACTGTAAGAAGTTCAGCAGAAGAAGTCCTGTGACGACAAAACTGACTTTAATATCAATCTGGCGTCTGATTGGCTGAGGTTCCTCAATCCGACCAATCACACTGCCGGCTTTCTACATGTTTACCTACTCCTACCAACTACCCAGATTACTAGCTGCCCAATATTAACTTATTTATTTTATTGTTTTTTTGGGGGCATTTCAGCTTTTAATTGTTGACAGGACAGCTAGATGAGAGGGGGGGGGACATGCAGGAAATTCCTGACCGGGCTTGAACATGCGTCCCTAACCGGGCGTCCCTGACCGGGCTTGAACGTGCGTCCCTGACCGGGCGTCCCTGACCGGGCGTCCCTTTGACCGGACGTCCCTGACCGGGCTTGAACGTGCGTCCCTAACCGGGCGTCCTTGACCGGGCGTCCCTGACCGGGCTTGAACGTGCGTCCCTGACAGGGCGTCTTTGAACGTGCGTCCCTCCATCCGACCAATCACACTATATCACACTTTAGTTGACAGGACAGTTGCAGGAAGTCCTCACAGGTCGGATTCGAACCCTGCGCCTCTGCGTTGAGGCTTAAACCTCTCAGTACATGTGCGCCCGCTCTACCACTGAACCAACCCGGGCATGCGGTCCTATTAACTCCCATTGTAGCTCGTTCTTTACTAAAACCGGACCAATGCCAAAGATGGTCGTCCCCATCGGTCACTCAGACCCCGAAACAGGAAACAGTCGTTACCCTTTACGCCGTCGTCCCGACCGACCGGAAATCGCCCCAGCAACCACACCGCTAACCCCCGCTAGCCTCCGTCACTGTTCCTGTCTTTGATAAACGCTCAGCAGCAACGGCAAGTAGTGAAACCGGTGAAACCGGCCGGCCGTTCGGCCCCGTTTGGTTTTGACTGCAGAACTTCTCCAGGACCTTTTTTATTTAATTTTTAAGGATCTCAGGAACTTTTCGACGGCGGAGCGCCAGCCGGCACCTGAACTTTCGCCGGAGTTTGTTTGGCCACGTGTTTGAACATGCGTCTCGGACCGGGCTTGAACGTGCGTCCCTGACGGGCCTTGAAGGTGCGTCCCTGACGAGGCTTGAGCGTGCGTCTCGGACCGGGCTTGGACGTGCGTCCCTGACGGGGCTTGAGCATGCGTCCCTGACGGGGCTTGGACGTGCGTCTCGGACCGGGCTTGGACGTGCGTCCCTGACGGGGCTTGGACGTGCGTCTCGGACCGGGCTTGGACGTACGTCCCTGACGGGGCTTGGATGTGCGTCTCGGACCGGGCTTGGACGTGCATCCCTGACGGGGCTTGGACGTGCATCCCTGACGGGGCTTGAGCATGCGTCCCTGACGGGGCTGGGACGTGCATCCCTGACGGGGCTGGGACGTGCGTCCCTGACGGGGCTGGGACGTGCGTCCCTGACGGGGCTTGAGCATGCGTCCCTGACGGGGCTGGGACGTGCATCCCTGACGGGGCTGGGACGTGCGTCCCTGACGGGCCTTGGACGTGCGTGTCGGACCGGGCTTGGACATGCGTCCCTGACGGGGCTTGAGCATGCGTCCCTGACGGGGCTGGGACGTGCGTCCCTGACGGGGCTTGAACATGCGTTGAACATGAAGAAACCTCAGTTTCTGCAGCTCTTGACTTTTCCCAGGTCGTGTTTTTAGGTCGATGCGAGATCTCTCGTCCTGAACCTCCGGCAGCCAGGCAGGGGCCCCTGAGGAGCCTCGGGGGGGTCTCGGTCCCCGGTCCCCGTCCCCGGTCCCCAGTCCCCGTCCCCGGTCCCTTACAGCTTCCTACTTTCTAACCCCTGAAACCTCGGCTCCTCTTCCACAGCGAGTCCCAGTCTGTGTGTTTCTGACCCGTGGAGAGTTTTGGGGTTGAGTGCTGTGCAGTTGGTTGATACACGGGAGAGAAAAAAAACATTTTGTGGTAATTTTTATTTAATTCATCTTTAGGAAGTGATTTTATTAGAAGTTTTGTTTTTGTTTGTTGTGATCTGATTAGTTTTTTTTTTTTAGTTTTTTTTTCAAAAGTCAAATTTCTGGAGAATGTTTTGATGATTGTTCCCTAAAAAAAAAAAAAATCTTATTGGAAGAAAACAACGGCGCGCTAAAGTTGGTTAAAAAGAGGAATAAAAAAATCAGATTTTGGAAATTGATCTTAAAGCATTAATTAAAAAAATTTAGGAAAATCCGACCTTTAAGGACACCAAATTTCTTTGTGAATGAATAATTTATTATAATTAAATTAAAATACAGGGGGCATAAGTATACACCCCCCCATGTTAAATTCCCATAGAGGCAGGTTTTATTATTAAAGGCCAGTTATTACATGGATCAGGATACTATGCATCCTGATAAAGTTCCCTTGGCTTTTATATATATATATATATATATATATATATATATATATATATATATATATATATATATATATATATATATATATATATATATATAAAAAGCTATGTTGTTGGTTTAAAATATGACCATCTTGAGTTCTCCAGTTCCTAAACTGAGCCGTGAGGAAACTATTATTATAAAGATTTATTAGAATGAAATCACGTCGTCGCTGAGTCGGCAGATTTGTTCAATCTGCCCGTTTTGCAGATGAGTTGAAGGACGTATCGTTTCTATAAAACGTCTTAGAATGAGTATTTTGTCCAATAAACGCAAATTCAGTTTATAAAAGATACAAAACATAACTTTAAAATTAATGAATTGATTTCATGGTTTGGTCGACCAAGTGATGAATGAATGAATGAATGAATAAATAAATAAATGCTAAGCTGAAGATAATTCCCACATTTCTCACACCAGTCAATAATCTGAAGATCAGATGTCCTAATTTAGGCATAGGAGTAATTTACAGGTGGGGTGGGGGTGCGGTTACAGCCCAACACACACACACACACACACACACACACACACACACACACACATACAATATAAATGAATGATAAATTCCTTTTACATAAATACACTTTTTCACCATAACTTGATGTGGAAATGAACATTTTTTTGCAGAAAAATTCACCAAAAGGCAGAAAATGAAATGTTTGAGTCGCTCAAAAGTAGAGATCTCAACCCGGGACCTGGGGGGGGGGGGTGGTCTATCTTCTAAAAAGAATCCATCTAGAAGAGAGAAGTTGAAGTAGTAATAATAATAATGATAATAATAGTGATAACATAAAGTAATAATTAAGTCTACACAGCTCTATCACGAAGGAAATATCTCTCCATTCCTGTTACTAACCTCGTCTCGTCATCTTTTCCTGGAGAATATAGAAGTGTGTGTGTGTGTGTGTGTGTGTGTGTGTGTTGTGTGTGTGTGTGTGTGTGTGTGTGTGTGTGTGTGTGTGTGTGTGTGTGTGGGTGTGTGGGTGTGTGTGGGTGGGTGGGTGGGTGGGTGGGTGTGTGTGTGTTGTGTGTGTGTGTGTGTGTGTGTGTGTGTGTCCACTTTTGCATATCAAACACTTCATTTCCTGAATTCTGGTGATTTTGCTTCAGAAACCAAAGTTGCAGCCTTGAATTTAGGGAACAAATGAAAACCTTTTCCCCTTTTTTGACTTTTCCATTTCTTTCCATTCTTGTGTTGAGTAGATGGTGTTCCCTGCACACTGGTCAGAGATCAGCTGACTCACTGGTCACACTGGTCAGAGATCAGCTGAGATCAGCTGACTCACTGGTCACACTGGTCAGAGATCAGCTGACTCACTGGTCACACTGGTCAGAGATCAGCTGACTCACTGGTCACACTGGTCAGAGATCAGCTGAGATCAGCTGACTCACTGGTCAGAGATCAGCTGAGATCAGCTGACTCACTGGTCACACTGGTCAGAGATCAGCTGAGATCAGCTGACTCACTGATCAGAGATCAGCTGAGATCAGCTGACTCACTGGTCAGAGATCAGCTGACTCACTGGTCAGAGATCAGCTGACTCACTGGTCAGAGATCAGCTGAGAACAGCTGACTCACTGGTCACACTGATCAGATCAGCTGACACACGGCTGGTCGTCTCTAGACATTAGACTCGTTTTTCTTCTATGAAAAGAAACTTGATGTTTTTATTATTATAAATATGAAACTGATGTTTTGTCTTCGTTTTAGCAAAAAAGAAGTTTGTTTTTTTGACTTGTGTTCCCAACAAATACTTGAATTTCTTATTAAAAATGTAAAAAAAAAAGAAGCTGTTCAGAGTTAAAGTAGTGAATGATAAATAAATAAATAAATAAACGGACACTGGATAATGCTCCTCTAACGTTCAGACGTCACTTCTTTTCTTACTCCAACCCGAATGTTTTTGTTTGGTGAAAATCAGATAAAATGAGAAGAGTTTGTGAAACGATGTTTGAGGACGTGGTTGTAAATAAAGCTTTTAAAAATCTGAGAAACCAGTCTGAGGTTTGTGAATGTGCTGAAAAGATTTGAATGTGGGTAGATTAATCAAAAGTTACTCAAAAGTTTGGCCCTCCCAGGAAGAAATGTGTATTAATGAAGAGTGGCATAAAGAAGCAGTCCCAAAAAATAAATGACAGATTAGTTTCATTTTCAATTTTCAGTTCTTTTATTTAGTGTAATAGTTATCTCATTTACAGATAGCAGGGCACCATAGTCCAGGGGCATTTTCCTCCAGAGCAAGGCCCAGTGGCAGGAAAAACTCGCCTTTGGGAAGAAACCTGGGACAGACCCAGGACCCAGACCCAGGCTCTTGGTAGGCGGTGGACACCGCAGAATGAAGCACAGTCACAAAAAATAGGTTTGTAGTAGTTCTTATAGTGTAGTAGTATTCATGGCATAGCAGGGCACTGTGGGGCATTACAAGGCACAGCAGGACGTAGCTGGGCACAGCAGGACGTAGCAGGACACCGCAGGGCACCACAGGACACCGCAGGACACAGCAGGACGTAGCAGGACACCGCAGGGCACCACAGGACGTAGCAGGACACCGCAGGGCACCACAGGACATAGCAGGACACCGCAGGACGTAGCAGGACACCGCAGGGCACCACAGGAGACAGGACACCGCAGGACACCACAGGACGTAGCAGGACACCGCAGGATGTAGCAGGATGTAGCAGGACCATGGAGACAGCTGCTACCATGATTTTGGAGCCTCCCTGATCCGAGGAAACATGCTGGGAGAAAAGAACATAAGGACTCCCCAGAGCTAGGTTAGTAACTAGGTTAGTAGCTAGGTTACTACTGGAACCTGGTTCCACAGGAGAGGAGCCTGATAGCTGAACGCTCTGGCTCCTATTCTGGTTCCACAGAGACTCTAGGAACCTCAAGTAATCCTGCATTCTGGGAGCGTAGTGCTCTTGTAGGGCATTCTGGGAGCGTAGTGCTCTTGTAGGGTTGTAAGGTACTATGAGCTCTTTAAGATAAGATGGTGCCTGACCATGAAGAGCTTTGTAGGTGAGAAGAAGGATTTTAAACTCTATTCTGGATTTTACAGGAAGCCAGTGCAGAGAAGCTAAAACAGGAGAGATGTGATCTCTTTTCCTGGTTCCTGTCAGAACACGTGCTGCAGCATTCTGGATCAGCTGAAGAGTCTTTATGGACTTTTTTGAGCAGCCTGATAATAAAGAACTGCAGTAATCCAGCCTAGAAGTAACAAATGCATGGACTAGTTTTTCTGCATCATTTTTAGACAGGATATTCCTGATTTTTGCAATATTACATAGGTGAAAAGTTAGATTTTATTTCATCATTTACACTTTCAAAATAACGGAAAACTAAAAAATGGCGTCTGCAAAAGTTTGGGCTCCCTGCAGATTTTCTAGCATACACCCCCATTTTTTTGGCTGTGATCAGGTCTGTGACCCAAAGTGTTCAAGACCACTAAGGTCTATATAAAAGAGACTTCAGATACAGTATTAGGGGACCACTAAGGTCTATATAAAAGAGACTTCAGATACAGTATTAGGGACCACTAAGGTCTATATAAAAGAGACTTCAGATACAGTATTAGGGACCACTAAGGTCTATATAAAAAGAGACTTCAGATACAGTATTAGGGGACCACTAAGGTCTATATAAAAGAGACTTCAGATACAGTATTAGGGACCACTAAGGTCTATATAAAAGAGACTTCAGATACAGTATTAGGGGACCACTAAGGTCTATATAAAAGAGACTTCAGATACAGTATTAGGGACCACTAAGGTCTATATAAAAGAGACTTCAGATACAGTATTAGGGACCACTAAGGTCTATATAAAAGAGACTTCAGATACAGTATTAGGGGACCACTAAGGTCTATATAAAAGAGACTTCAGATACAGTATTAGGGACCACTAAGGTCTATATAAAAGAGACTTCAGATACAGTATTAGGGACCACTAAGGTCTATATAAAAGAGACTTCAGATACAGTATTAGGGACCACTAAGGTCTATATAAAAGAGACTTCAGATACAGTATTAGGGACCACTAAGGTCTATATAAAAGAGACTTCAGATACAGTATTAGGGACCACTAAGGTCTATATAAAAGAGACTTCAGATACAGTATTAGGGGACCACTAAGGTCTATATAAAGAGACTTCAGATACAGTATTAGGGGACCACTAAGGTCTATATAAAAGAGACTTCAGATACAGTATTAGGGGACCACTAAGGTCTATATAAAAGAGACTTCAGATACAGTATTAGGGGTCCACTCATCCAGACAGCCTCTTATTTGCTGATGTTAAACCATTATATTACACATTTATTTCTGTATTTATTGTTTATTTAATAATGTTTAATATGTTCATGTATGCATGTATACATAAAAGACAGTAACTAAAGCTCAAGTTGAGTAGCTCAAAACTAGCATAGGGTGAATGCCCCCCCCCCATACAGTATTACACACACACACACACACACAAACACACACACACAGTCTTGTCCACTATCTTTATGGGGACCAGTCATTAACATCCATACCCTAGCCCCTTACCCTAACCTTAACCATCAAATTAAATGCCTAACCCTATTATATTAACCTATTTAACCCTTCCTAAAAACCAGGTTTAACCCTTGTTTATTTAACCATAATGTTTAACCCTGATCCTCCAGGTCTTAACCCTGCCTAATTCTAACCCTACCTAAAACAGGTAACCCTCAAAGCTTTTTTTAACGTTATGGGGACCAAAATTTTGTCCCCAGCAAAGGGTGAAGGACCCCCCCAAGTATACTGTATTTCCAAATTTTGGTCCCCACAAATGTACAAACATGGTACACACACACACACACACACACACACACACACACCCCTCCCCCCGCCTGACAGGTGGCAGCTCCTCCCAGCTGATCCTCCTCTCTGAGCTCCTAGAAACCTGTCCTCACTCTAACACTCCCAGTGCACACACACATACACACACGCACACGGACACACCCAGACACACCCACACACACACATACACACACACACACACACACATGGACACACACACACACCCACACACACACATCCACTCACCAGGTGAGCCATGTCGGCCCTCATGGCTGCCGGCTCCGTCTTCTTCCCCGGACTCTTCCTGCTGTCCAAACAGACTCTGGAACACATCATGGGATGGAGCGAGGGGGACGCTGTCATCGTATCTACACGGTAATCACACACACACACACACACACACACACACACACACACACACACACACACACACACACACACACACACACACACACACACACACACACACACGCTCACACACACACACACGCTCACACATGCTACAGTGACTTACCTTGTGGGGACCTCCTTTGTTGTCAAGGTCCTTTGTGACCTGGTCACAGACCTGGTCACAGACCTGGTCACAGATCTGGTCACAGACCTGGTCACAGATCTGATCACAGACCTGATCACAGACCTGATCCAGTTCTTTAATGAAAGACTCTTTGGAGTTTATTGTCGAAAGGTCCGACTTGTTTTAACCCTCGTGTTGTCCTCCCGGGTCAAAAACTGACAAAAATTGACATTTTGTCCCTTTATCAGACTTTTTTTTAGTTTCCACTGATACCACCTTACTAGTTTTACTACTTTTTGGAATTCCTGGTCAATAACCCTCATTTATATAGAATTAGACCCAGGGCTGTAGTACTCGAGTCCGGTCCTGGACTCGAGTCCGGACTGGAGACCGTTTTTCTATGGTCTCGGACTTGTCTCGGACTCGCTAGTTTTTGGACTCGGACTTGTCTCGGTCTCGGCCACTGGTCTTGCCAGATATGGCTTCTGGTCTGGACCGAGTCCAGGTGTCTTTATTATGTTGATAATAATAATATTGGAGGGGAAGGGAAACCCAAAATGATTGTCTTGATACTGTCATGCATAAGACCTTTATTCTGTCCTGGACTCGGTCTTGACTTGGACTCGACTAGTCCTGGTCTTGGACTTGTCTTGGACTCGACTAATGTGGTCTTGACTACAGCCCTGATTAGACCTAATTTTAGAGTTAAAAAAGCAGAAATTATGAATTATTTTGACTAATAGTTAAGATCAGAGGAATGAAAGAGATCAGTTGTATTTATAAAGAGCGTTGGAAGGAATCCATTTTTTTATGGTAATTTGGTTAAAAATAAACTCATATTTCAGATATAGACATTTATTAAAGGGGTTAGATTTGACTTGAGGACAACAGGAGGGTTAATTGACATTAATTGACATTAAACATTTTTTTACTGAGGCACAAATTTGTCTTTTTTATGTATTTTCTTGTTGTCTTCTCGTCAACCATGAAAAAAGAAAGCTTTTACTCCCTTTATTATTATCATCACTTTTTTCCCACATTTTTGTCATTTTTTCAATGTTGTGGGTGCTTTTTTATATGTTTTTGGTGTTTTTTCCAAAGTGTTTTGATATTAAACCGAGGCCTGGGTGTCCTGCTCTGCCTTTGAGGGAATGAAAGTCAGATGGGCCAATCTGGAATCTTCCCCTTATGATGTCATAAGGGGCCAGGTTAGGCTCCCCTTTTTGTGGTTTGTCCGCCCAGAGAATTTGCCCCCCCCCATGAGAGAGCGACATGGCTTTCAAACGAGCAAAGAGGCTGTAGGTCAAGGCCACACCCCCAGCCTCCACCTTGAATTTATGGTCAATAAAGCTCATTTATAGGAAATTATACCTAATGTTTGAGTTAGAAAAGCAGAAATTAGGAATTATTGAGACTAAAATTAAAGGAATGGATGTTGATGATAATCACAGACTGGAATATGTCAACTTTTACTCAATACTATTTCAAAAACACTTCCATTTGTTTTACAATGCTATAAAATTGAATAAGACGCCCCAAAATGAATGAAAGTAGAGATTTGTACTTGGCAAAGAGCGTTGGGTGGAATCAATCATGTTATTTTGGGGAAAAAAAATTGATATAGAACATTGACAACATGGGACAACATGAGGACAACATGAGGACAACATGAGGGGCACAACATGGGGACAACATGAGGACAACATGAGGACAACATGGGGACAACATGGGGACAACATGAGGACAACATGAGGACAACATGGGGACAACATGAGGACAACATGGGGACAACATGGGGACAACATGAGGACAACATGAGGACAACATGAGGAGGGGGCAACATGAGGACAACATGAGGACAAGATGGGGACAACATGAGGACAACATGGGGACAACATGAGGACAACATGAGGGCAACATGAGGACAACATGACTACAACATGAAGACAACATGAGGACAACATGAGGACAACATGAAGACAACATGAGGACAACATGAGGACAACATGAGGACATGAGGACAACATGAGGACAACATGGGGACAACATGAGGACAACATGAGGGGCAACATGAGGACAACATGAGGACAACATGAGGACAACATGAGGGCAACATGAGGGCAACATGGGGACAACATGAGGACAACAACATGAGGGCAACATGAGGACAACATGGGGACAACATGACAACATGAGGACAACATGGGAGGACAACATGAAGACAACATGAGGACAACATGAGGACAACATGAAGACAACATGAATGGGGCAACATGAGGACAACATGAGGACAACATGATGACAACATGAAGACAACATGAGGACAACATGAGGACAACATGAGGGCAACATGAGGACAACACAACATGAAGACAACATGAGGACAACATGAAGACAACATGAAGAACAACATGAGGACAACATGAACAACATGAGGACAACATGAGGACAACATGAGGACAACATGAGGGCAACATGAGGACAACATGAGGGCAACATGAAGACAACATGAGGACAACATGAAGACAATATGAGGGCAACATGAAGACAACATGAAGACAACATAAGGACAACATGAAGACAACATGAGGACAATATGATGACAACATGAAGACAACATGAAGACAACATGAGGGCAACATGAAGACAACATGAAGACAACATAAGGACAACATGAAGATATCATGAGAACAACATGAGAACAACATGAGGACAACAAGAGGACAACATGAAGACAACATGAGAACAACATGAAGACAACATGAGAACAACATGAGGACAACATGAGGACAACATGAGGGTTAACAGGTTATTTCCGTCCTCAGGCTGGTGTCGTCTGTCCAGGCCGTCATGGCGTCATCGGCCGGCTGCATCATCGCCTCGTCCTGCAGGGACGTCATGGAGGACAGGTGAGCACTGTCTTGTCCTTCTCTTTCACCTTCTTTAGTTTCTGTTCCCTGGGACACGGTTTGTCCTGCATAGAGGATCTGTTTGACCCCCCCCCAA
>CM049385.1:1416193-1460193 GCA_026937815.1 Etheostoma perlongum | reverse complement strand
AAATGTAGTTAAAGTATTAAAAAGTAAAATCCTCCCATCTTTTATAAAGACCTTAGTGGTCCCTAATACTGTATCTGAAGTCTCTTTATATAGACCTTAGTGGTCCCTAATACTGTATCTGAAGTCTCTTTATATAGACCTTAATGGTCCCTAATACTGTACCTGAAGTCTCTTTATATAGACCTTAGTGATCCCTAATACTGTATCTGAAGTCTCTTTATATAGACCTTAGTGGTCCCTAATACTGTATCTGAAGTCTCTTTATATAGACCTTAGTGGTCCCTAATACTGTATCTGAAGTCTCTTTATATAGACCTTAGTGGTCCCTAATACTGTATCTGAAGTCTCTTTATATGGACCTTAGTGGTCCCTAATACTGTATCTGAAGTCTCTTTATATAGACCTTAGTGATCCCTAATACTGTATCTGAAGTCTCTTTATATGGACCTTAGTGGTCCCCTAATACTGTATCTGAAGTCTCTTTTATATAGACCTTAGTGGTCCCTAATACTGTATCTGAAGTCTCTTTATATAGACCTTAGTGATCCCTAATACTGTATCTGAAGTCTCTTTATATGGACCTTAGTGGTCCCCTAATACTGTATCTGAAGTCTCTTTTATATAGACCTTAGTGGTCCCCTAATACTGTATCTGAAGTCTCTTTATATAGACCTTAGTGATCCCTAATACTGTATCTGAAGTCTCTTTTATATAGACCTTAGTGGTCCCTAATACTGTATCTGAAGTCTCTTTTATATAGACCTTAGTGGTCCCTAATACTGGATCTGAAGTCTCTTTATATAGACCTTAGTGGTCCCTAATACTGTATCTGAAGTCTCTTTTATATAGACCTTAGTGGTCCCTAATACTGTATCTGAAGTCTCTTTATATAGACCTTAGTGATCCCTAATACTGTATCTGAAGTCTCTTTTATATAGACCTTAGTGGTCCCCTAATACTGTATCTGAAGTCTCTTTTATATAGACCTTAGTGGTCCCCTAATACTGTATCTGAAGTCTCTTTTATATAGACCTTAGTGGTCCCTAATACTGTATCTGAAGTCTCTTTATATAGACCTTAGTGATCCCTAATACTGTATCTGAAGTCTCTTTTATATAGACCTTAGTGGTCCCCTAATACTGTATCTGAAGTCTCTTTATATAGACCTTAGTGGTCCCCTAATACTGTATCTGAAGTCTCTTTTATATAGACCTTAGTGGTCCCCTAATACTGTATCAGAAGTCTCTTTATATAGACCTTAGTGGTCCCCTAATACTGTATCTGAAGTCTCTTTTATATAGACCTTAGTGGTCCCCTAATACTGTATAGGGTGGGGGAGTGCAGATAAAGGGGAGGTAACCTTTCCCCTTATGATGTCATAAGTGGAAGATTCCACATTGGGCGATCTGAACTCTCATTTTCTCAACGGCAGAGCAGAGGGGAGCGAGAAAGGAGAGCTGGGAGAGGAACACACACACACACACACACACACACACACACACACACACACACACTTGACTTTCCTGAGGCCGTATCAGAGGAACATGATGATAATCATCACAGCGATGCGTCACACAGGAAACTCATCTCACACGCCGCTCCGCTCATCATTTCCTTTCCTCCTCACAACTTGAACTCTCGGCTAAAACCATCACACACCGACTCCAGAAAACACCCCCCCCCCCACACACACACACACACACACAACTCCCCCCATCCCTCCCTTACATGGAAACCTCCACACATATGTGATACACACACAGGGCCTTGAAAGTCCTGGAAAAAAACTTAGAATTCAATCTTTAAGAAGGTGTAGAAACCCTGAATGTTGGAGCTGTTCATCATTTAGTTACAGTGGCTAGAATAAGTCTCCCCCCCCCCCCAGGCTAAAGTTAATTCAAAAGAGGAATAAAAAAACATCTTTTGGAAATTGATCTTAATGCCTTAATAAAAAAAAAAGGGAAAATCCAACCTTTAAGGACACCAATTTTCTTTGTGAATAAATAATGTATCATAAATAAATACAAGTTCTTCCTTAAAATACAAGAGCATAAGTATACACCCCCCTATGTTAAAATACAGGGGCATAAGTATACACCCCCTATGTTAAAATACAATATGTTAAAATACAGGGGGCATAAGTATACACCCCCTATGTTAAAAATACAGGGGCATAAGTATACACCCCCTATGTTAAAATACAGGGGGCATAAGTATACCCCCCTATGTTAAAATACAGGGGCATAAGCATACACCCCCTATGTTAAAATACACATAAGTATACCCCCTATGTTAAAATACAGGGGGCATAAGTATACACCCCCTATGTTAAAATACAGGGGCATAAGGTTAAAATACAGGGGCATAAGTATACACCCCCTATGTTAAAATACAGGGGACATAAGTATACACCCCCTATGTTAAAATACAGGGGCATAAGTATACACCCCCCTATGTTAAAATACAGGGGGCATAAAACACCCCCTATGTTAAAATACAGGGGTTAAAATACATAAGTATACACCCCCTATGTTAAAATACAGGGGGCATAAGTATACACCCCCTATGTTAAAATACAGGGGCATAAGTATACACCCCTATGTTAAAATACAAGGGGCATAAGTATACACCCCCTTATGTTAAAATACAGGGACATAAGTATACACCCCCTATGTTAAAATACAGGGGGGCATAAGTATACACCCCCTATGTTAAAATACAAGGGGCATAAGTATACACCCCCCTATGGGGGCATAAGTATACACCCCTATGTTAAAATACAGGGGGCATAAGTATACACCCCCTATGTTAAAATACAGGGGCATAAGTATACACCCCCTATGTTAAAATACAGGGGGCATAAGTATACACCCCCTATGTTAAAATACAGGGGCATAAGTATACACCCCCTATGTTAAAATACAGGGGGCATAAGTATACACCCCCCCATGTTAAAATACAGGGGCATAAGTATACACCCCCCATGTTAAAATACAGGGGCATATATACCCCCCTATGTTAAAATACAGGGCATATATATACCCCCTATGTTAAAATACAGGGGCATAAGTATATACCCCCCTATGTTAAAATACAGGCATAAGTATACACCCCTATGTTAAAATACAGGGGCATAAGTATACACCCCCTATGTTAAAATACAGGGGGCATAAGTATACACCCCTATGTTAAAATACAGGGGCATAAGTATACACCCCCTATGTTAAAATACAGGGGGGCATAAGTATACCCCCTATGTTAAAATACAGGGGCATAAGTATGTTAAAATACAGGAGCATAAGTATACACCCCCTATGTTAAAATACAGGGGGGGCATAAGTATACACCCCCTATGTTAAAATACAGGAGCATAAGTATACACCCCCTATGTTAAAATACAGGGGGCATAAGTATACACCCCCTATGTTAAAATACAGGGGCATAAGTATACACCCCCTATGTTAAAATACAGGGGCATAAGTATACACCCCCTATGTTAAAATTACAGGGGCATAAGTATACATCCCCTATGTTAAAATACAGGGGGCATAAGTATACACCACCCTATGTTAAAATACAGGGGGCATAAGTATACCCCCCCTATGTTAAAATACAGGGGGCATAAGTATACACCCCTATGTTAAAATACAGGGGGCATAAGTATACACCCCCCCTATGTTAAAATACAGGGGGCATAAGTATACCCCCTATGTTAAAATACAGGGGGCACCCCCTATGTTAAAATACAGGGGCATACACCCCCTATGTTAAAATACAGGGGTATACACCCCCTATGTTAAAATACAGGGGCATAAGTATACCCCCCCTATGTTAAAATACAGGGGCATAAGTATACACCCCCTATGTTAAAATACAGGGGCATAAGTATACACCCCCTATGTTAAAATACAGGGGCATAAGTATACAATGTTAAAATACAGGGGCATAAGTATACACCCCCTATGTTAAAATACAGGGGGGCATAAGTATACACCCCCTATGTTAAAATACAGGGCATAAGTATACACCCCCTATGTTATAATACAGGGGGCATAAGTATACACCCCATATGTTATGTATAGGGGCAGGCAGGTTTTTTTTTATTATTAAAGGCCAGTACAGTAAATATCAGATACATCAAGTCATATTCTAAAAAGGTGACTGGGACGCCAATCAAAGTCATTTTCTGGTAAGATACTTGTACTTTTACTCAAGTACTGCTGCCAAGTACTTTATACAAGACTCAAGACTGAGTATGTAAGTACAGTCATAAGAACCTCAGATTTTATCAACTCATTGTGTGTTTCATGTGCAAATATCAGACTCTAAAGCAACTAAAGCAGATACATGTAGCTGAGAGGAAGTAAGAAAGTAATACAAGAAGTACAAGTACAAGTACCTCAGAATTGTATTTAAGTGCAGTTCCCGAGTAAATGTACTTAGTTACATTTCCAGCTGGCGTCTCCTGATGAACTTAAGTTATGATTATTCACCATATTTCTCCTCAGAGCTGAGCAGAGTGAGCGGCGGCCATCTTGTGAGCTGTGGCTCCGTCTTTAAGCTTATTTGGTGTTTTTTTTCTTTTCTAACAACAATAATAAAGATTTTACTGAAGGCCCTGAATGTGACAGGAACAGACTGATAACGAGGTTTACCAGATCAGATCTGATGATGATGATGATGATGATGATGTGTCCTCGGCAGACACGGATACAGGTTTTTTTTTATTTAACCCTACTGTTGTCTTTGGGCCTTTTCATAAAGTTTCTATATCAGAAATTTGGGTTTCTTTCAAAGAAATTGTCCAAAAAAGTAACGAGGACGGTTCCCAACACGTTACATTAATAATAAGTTCACTACTTTTATTGAATTTGGGTGTTTTTTTGTCAATTTTATAGCATTTGGAGAAAAAAACAATTGATAAAAGTTGTGTGACACATGTAAAAAAAAAAAAAAAAATGTAAAAATAAGAGACAAATGTCAATAAAAAGGACTAAAATGTGAACAAATGTTTAAAAAAGTGACAAAAAAAAAAACATGTGGGGAAAAACGCTAACTGGATTTTATTTGTCACTTTCACGCTTTTTAAATGACACTTGAGGAAATCCCTCCTTGTTTTATTAGACACTGAAGGATTTTAACTGGACTCTGTTCATTTTAAAGTGATGTTAAGAAGTTGACACCGTAAAGAAGTTGCTTAAATCTCGTTGCACAGGTCCTGCACGTGTGTGTAATAACAATAAAGGCTTTTTATTCTATTTCTCTTCTCTTCTACTCTGTTGGCTGTGTGCTGCTCCATGCCTCGTTTATGGTTTTTAACCCTTGTGTTGTCTTCCCGTCAACCATGAAAAAAACGTCTCGGGTTACGTACGTAACCCTGTTCCCCGAGATAGGGGAACAAGGGTTAAATACGTAACCCTGTTCCCCGAGATAGGGGAACTCGAACTGCGTCAATTCGAGTTCCCCTCGAAGGGGAACCCACGTTTTGGTCCCTTTTTTCAGCGTTATCGCTTTTTCCAACAATTTTGTCACTTTTTCAATGTTGTGGGTGCTTTTTTATTAAAATGTTTTTGTGCTGTTTCCTTTTGACATTTTCAGCGCTTATTTCGTCGGCATTGTTTGTGACAAAAATTTTGTTTTACTGAAAACGGGTCAACTTCGACCCGAGGACGACATTAAGGGGTTAAAATGAGTTCAACTGAGCGCTTCGACAATGGACCCAAAATCCAACATGCATGTTCCAAAAAGTGAAGAAACGTTAAGCAGGACAAAATACAAAATAATATAAAATATATCATGTCCTCCTTAACCTTCATGTGCTTCCTGTTCTTCACTTTTTGGAATATGTCTTTAAAGTGTTTGACATTTTCTGTTCTGAGAGAATTACGATCATTTTAACCCACAGATCAACATCTGGGCCAGAAGATAGAACTGGTTTCCTCGATGCTCAGACCCAGGTGCATGCTGGGAACAACCTGAGGTTCCTCCATGACACAGAGGTTAACGTGAGCAGCAGTGGAATGTAACTAAGTACATGTACTCCAGTACTGTAATCAAGTACACATGTTGAGGTACTTGTACTTTTGTTGTAGTCTTTTCTCTTTGTGTTACTTTCTACTTCTACTCCACTACATTCACCTGACAGCTTTAGTTACTAGTTACTTTAGTTACTAGTTACTTTCCACTAAAATTCCTGCACACATAACACATGTAGTGTATATAATCTGATGTTAATTATAAAGTAACCATAGCAACAATATAACAAGATGATGATGTTATTAAACAGCTGATTGGATCCTTTACTCTTTTTACTTTTAATACTTTAACTCCATTTTCCTGATGATACTTATATTATATATTATACTGATGATACACACTTTTACTAGAGTAACATTTCCAATGCAGGACTTGTAACAGAGTATTTTTACAGTGTGGTATGAGTACTTTTACTGCAGTGAAGGATCTGAGTACCTCTTCCCCGGCGGAGGACATATTAAAGGATGGAGAACTGACCTGCAGGTGAGGACAGGTGGCGGTTGGAGAGCTGGTGGTTTTGACGGAGGATGGGTGAAGAATCGGGGCCTGCTGCTGGTCTCGTGTCCCCCCGCAGTATCTGGTCCACATGAGGCGACTACTGTATGACATCCGCCATAGATCTGGAGACCTACTTCAGCTTTTCCTCCCTCCCTCCCTCTCTCTCTCTCTCTCTCTCTCTCTCTCTCTCTCTCTCTGTCAGCGCCTCTCCTCCTCTGCAAGCTGCTGCAACCAATCAGGGGCGGAGGAGGCTACGTCACATCCGTTTCAGGCCAAACAGAGAGCAAGCAGAAAGAGAAGACGATCCGTTATGCTCTTCTTTCCACATGACGTGTGATGAAACAACCTGTCTCATGATATACTGTCTCCAGAAGTGTAGCATTCAACGTGTGTTCGTCTTAAAAGACGGAAAAGACAATTACTCAATACCATCGAATACGGCTGGGCGGCATGGAGAGAATCAAATATCCCGACATTTGTATACAAATACCTCGATATATCGATACCGCAACGATATTGTAGTGTTGCCTATTGGTGCTTTTGCTAAATATTTATTCCAGTAATGTGGATATAATGTCTAAGTGGGTAAAGACCAATAAGAAAAGAGCTAGAACCGTCTGGTGAGATCAGGAAATGACATCACGTTACTGTAACGCAGCCTTTAAAACCAGGAAAAAAACAACAAAACTTATGCCATATTACAATATTACGATATCCAAAATCTAAGATGATATCTAGTCTCGTATCACAATATTGATATAACATCCATATATTGGCCAACTCTACCATCGAATCACAATAAATGGAAATTGCAACCCTGATCCAATCAGCACCCATGTACTGTCTGTATTAGTTCTCTGTATTTATCAACGGGATTTGAAGAGTTGTATCTGTTTTACTGCTTTGTATATTTGTATTCTTCACTGTTATCTTCTTATTGTTTTTTTTTTTTTGGGAGACAACTCTAAGATGTGTCCAGAGACAACGGATGAAAAACAGTCTTTTGGCTAATTCTGGTGCATTTGCAGCGATCTTAATTAATGTACACTGTCCCTGTCAAACACATTAAAACATTAAATTAAAGTAATGCGCCTCAACATTGCACTACATATGTCTCCACTATTATATGGACTAAGGACTGTCTGATTTCTCAGAACTCTATGCACTTTAATATTGGAAAAATACCAATACTACTACTAATAATATTGGACTAACATGATCATACTGCATTTTGTGTTTTATGTATTTTTAAGCGCTGCTATAAAGACAAAAAACACTTAATAATGGCACTCTGGTTAGTTGTAATACTGCATTCGGTTGTACTGCTTGTCCTACTCGTGCAATGTGTGCGGGATTAAAAACAAGTCGTCCCAGCTTTACCGATCAGATGGCTCCAGCTCCCGCCACAGACCCGGCGACGATGGTGTCCCCCGAGGAAGACGGCGATCCAGCATCCGCTCAGGACCAGAGAGACGTCTGGAAGAAGATCACCTGATCACCATCCAGACCTGAAGCTCTCGGTTTCAGAGCAAATGTATGACACACACACACACACACACCCAACGAGGTGACTCAGTGGCACTAAACCTCACACTGGAGAGCGAGGTGTGTGTGCTGCAGAGAGCGAGGTGTGTGTGTGTGTGTGGGGCTGATCAAACTGGCCTCATTCAGACGCTCACAACTGCAACTGGAAACTGGAGAGATGAGGCCCTGCAACTCACACACACACACACACACACACACACACACACACACACAGTTTCACAGCAACACCTCGACCCAATCAGGAGCTGTGATGCCAGTCAGAGCGGCCCCGGCTGATAGAAAGCTGCAGCGCTGCAACCGTCGAACATCCTCCCACCTACAAACAGGAAACCACACGAGGTGAGGAAGCAGCAGAAGAAGAAGAAGAAGAGGGAAAGAGTAACTAAAGGAACTAGTAACTAAAGCTGTAACAGATGAATGTAGTGGAGTTACTAGTTACTAGTTACTTTAGTTACTCCACTACATCCATCTGACAGCTTTAGTTACTAGTTACTTTAGTTACTAGTTACTTTAGTTACTCCACTACATTCATCTGACAGCTTTAGTTACTAGTTACTTTAGTTACTAGTTACTTTAGTAACTTCTAGTTACTTTAGTTACTACATTCACCTGATAGCTTTAGTTACTAGTTACTTTAGTTACTAGTTACTTTAGTTACTCCACTACATTCACCTGATAGCTTTAGTTACTAGTTACTTTAGTTACTAGTTACTTTAGTTACTCCACTACATTCATCTGACAGCTTTAGTTACTAGTTACTTTAGTTACTAGTTACTTTAGTTACTCTACTACATTCATCTGACAGCTTTAGTTACTAGTTACTTTAGTTACTAGTTACTTTACACATTAAGATTTCTGCATTGTTTTTAACTTAAGGAATATTTTCACTGCAGGACTTTTACTGTAACAGTAGTATTACAGTGGGGTAGTAGTACTTTTACTTAAGGATCTGAATACAGAGCAAGAGCAGAGCACCCCTCCCCAATGAAGGAGGGAGGAGAGGGGGGTGGGGGGGGGGACACCTGCTGAAAAACAAACGGTTTCCTGATTTGGGCTGGTTGTTTGTGCAGGTCCAAATGATTTGGGAAGCTTGTGATAACTTGGGACTCTATCTGTACCGTTCAGGCATTCTGAAAGCTGTAAGTCTTCTGGTAGCTGTGCAAGAGAAATCTCAATCATTCCCAATCAGCAGAGACGGAGAGGAAGGTATATGTTAGGATAAGGGGACCAGATGTCTCAGACAACATCCGGGGACATTTTCAGCTCAGAAGCGTAAATACCTCCAAAACACGTCATGTTTTTAATTTCTGTAAAACTTAAAACGGGGACACTAGACCTAGAGCTGAGTATCAGATACAATATAAACTATTGAGGAAAGATTTTCCTTTGACATTGATGCAGTATGAAACGAGATCGCTGCAGTCGGCAGCAGAGAAACAAGCTACAATGGAAGTTAATGGGATAATTGTCCAGCTTGTATTTACGTTCATAAAGTGCTCGTTTTGCTGCTGACAGACTCAGATTAATATTCTAAGTGTCTGATAACATTATGGAAAGGATTTCTAAGGAGGCTGACCTTTCTGTTAAAGATTAAGATCATTTTTTAAAACTTAAAAGTCCACCAGACTCCATGTAAATAATCAGTGATTTTAGCGTGTATAGAGCAGCATATCTCCACCAGACTCCATGTAAATAATCAGTGATTTTAGCGTATCTCCACCAGTATAAATAATCAGTGATTTTAGCAGCATATCTCCACCAGACTCCATGTAAATAATCAGTGATTTTAGCGTGTATAGAGCAGCATATCTCCACCAGACTCCATGTAAATAATCATACGTTAGGAGATAACATAGGCACAGGCTAATTACTGCTAACTAACATGCTAGTTAACATTAACATAGACACAGGCTAATTAATTACTACTAACTAACATGCTAGTTAACATTAACATAAGCACAGGCTAATTACTACTAACTAACATGCTAGTTAACATTAACATAAGCACAGGCTAATTAATTACTACTAACTAACATGCTAGTTAACATTAACATAAACACAGGCTAATTAATTACTACTAACTAACATGCTAGTTAACATTAACATAGTTAACACATAGGGCTAATTAATTAACATGCTAGTTAACTAACATGCTAGTTAACATTAACATAAGCACAGGCTAATTACTACTAACTAACATGCTAGTTAACATTAACATAAGCACAGGCTAATTAATTACTACTAACTAACATGCTAGTTAACATTAACATAAGCACAGGCTAATTACTACTAACTAACATGCTAGTTAACATTAACATAAGCACAGGCTAATTAATTACTACTAACTAACATGCTAGTTAACATTAACATGACAAAAGTCTTTAAACTCTTCAGATGTAAAGTTATTCGCTGTCAAAGTGGCGCCAAAATGAATGGGAGTCAATGGGATGCTAACTGCAGGTGATAGCTTTTTAGCCTAAAGGCCGTGACACACCAACCTGATAATCGTCCGTTGGACAGTCTGCCGAGGTCGGTGACTCGAGGTTGGTGACTCGAGGTCGGTGACTCGAGGTTGGTGACTCGAGGTCGGTGACTCGAGGTCGGTGAGGTTGGTGACTCGAGGTCGGTGAGGTCGGGGACTCGAGGTCGGTGACTCGAGGTCGGTGACTCGAGGTAGGTGACTCGGGTCGGTGACTCGAGGTAGATGACTCGAGGTCGGTGAGGTTGGTCACTCGAGGTCGGGGACTCGAGGCCGGGCACTCGAGGTCGGTGAGGTCGGTGAGGTCGGGGACTCGAGGCCGGTGACTCGAGGTTGGTGAGGTCGGTGAGATCGGGGACTCAAGGCCGGTGACTCGAGGCCGGTGACTCGAGGTTGGTGACTCGAGGTCAGTGAGGTTGGTGACTCGAGGTCGGGGACTCGAGGTCGGTGTGGTCGGGGACTCGAGGCCGGGGACTCGAGGTCGGTGAGGTTGGTGACTCAAGGTCGGGGACTCGAGGTCGGTGAGGTCGGGGACTCGAGGCCGGTGACTCGAGGCTGGTGACTCGAGGTCGGTGACTCGAGGTCGGTGACTCGAGGTGTGGTCCGTGCCGTCGTCAGTCGGCTTTCATTCTGGCCGACCTGACATGCTCGGTCGGAAGACGGGCACTGCCGGCAGTCGGACTCATATGACCAATCTGATTGGTGGAGGGCTAACGAAACGAGGAGCGAGACGAGAGTCTCTCAAAATCTGACAGAAATCTTTTAACCTTCCTGGTGTCCTCGGGTCAAATTTGATCCATTTTCAACAAGTTTCTATATCACACATTTGGGTTTTCTTTCAACCAAATTGCCAAAATAATAACGCGCATGGTTCCCTACAACGCTCTTCACAAGTAAAGGCTCAGTTCACTACTTTCATTGAATTTGGGTGTTTTATTAAATGTTATAGTATTTGAACGTTGGAAAAAAAGTGTCCAAAATTTCGAAAAAAGCTTCAGAAACGCTGCGACAAACATCTACAAAAACATCAATAAAAGCGCTTAAAAAGATCTACGAAAACATCGTAAAAAGTGACAAAAAAAATGTGGAAAAAAACGACAAGAAAGAAAGGGAAAAGTGACAAATGTTGAAAAAGTACAACTCAGATTTTGACCCTGAAAAAAAACCAAAAGTTGCATCATGGTCGACAGGAAGACAACACGAAGGGTCAGACTGACATTTGTGGATCCGAGGTGAAGATTCAGCAGCCGCTCGGACGATTTCTCCTTAAAATGTTTCAGAAACACGTTTCGGGGATCTGTTTTAGTGAAATATGAGATCGGATTTTGAGCCGCCATGACGGTACGCTTTCTGGATACTCGCTTGGGGATGCACCTCTGGGCGCCTTCACTGCAAATCATTTGGTTCTTACCAAGATAAAAAAAAGTGTTGGATAATTGATCTTGTTTTAAGAGTGAATTTCTCATTTTAAGTGTTCAACCTTCCATTAAATCTTAACGCAAGCTTGTCTAGTGACATGATCTTGCTGCATGGACAGATAGCTTCACTTGTTTTGAGAAACTTTTCTCTCAGATTTAGTGTTTTTGTCTTGTTTTTAGACCCAAAACAACAGGAGGAGCTGGGAAACATTGCAGGGGAGACGGGACGTGTGTGTGTGTGTGTGTGTGTGTGTGTGTGTGTGTGTGTGTGTGTGTGTGTGTGTGTGTGTGTGTGTGTGTGTGTGTGTGTGTGTGTGCGTGCGTGCGTGCGTGTGCGTGCGTATGTTTTACTGAATGCACAAGTTGATGTCGTCAACACACCTTAAATGCCAACATGACAACTCCGTTTCATTTGCTTTCGTCTCTTTTGCACGACAGACGCTTACAAAAATATTAATTTCCACCGGCTTATGAGAACAGAGAACATTCTGCAGCTTTCTGGTGAATTATTTACATATTTGAGTAATTTTATCGTTAGCCGTTTTCCGACCAGAGGGATTATTGCGGTTCCTAGAACATTACGTTCCTATAACCCCTAATAATAATAGTGGTCCCCTAATAACCCCGAAAAACAGGGTTATAGGAACTACTTGGCCTGTAACTACTTGGTCAGATATCTATCTATCTATCTATCTATCTATCTATCTATCTATCTATCTATCTATCTATCTATCTATCTATCTATCTATATGGAGAGAGAGAGATATATGTACTATAAAGTGCAAACACACAAAAACTCAAAGTTAATTCCTGTTTAATAGCTCAAAAAACAGATTTGCTAAAATAATTTGAGGTTAACAAACATCTTAGATTATTAACATTCATCCAAAAGGTGTTTTTCTTTCTTTTTAAATAAAAATATGTCGTGCAGCGTGTGCTCTACCTGCAGAGACAAACTGGGACAGTCGACTTGGTGAAGCTCTCTGAAGCACGCGGAGCTCCGACCTGACACGAAGGAAAAGAAAATGAAAGGTCCCGGCTCTTTAAAACTCCCTTTAACACCGGGAACATTTCAAACTACAGAAACTAAAAACAACAACAGCAACATTTGTAAAAGATAAACAGATTAATAAAATGATACTCTAACCGCTTGGAGCATTTTCTTCTGCTTCATGGACGACTTTAAGAATATTAGTGTTACAACTGTTTGACACATAATACACGGGGCTATTAACTGATTAATAAAGTGTCTCCTGTATATAAAATAACTCTGGGAGTACAATGCAGCCTGTGTTTTGGTTGTGGTTACAGAAGATATGAATCCTTTTGTTTCTGGATCTGTGGCTGATCCCAGATCAGCCGACTCAGGGTCCCACTGAAGGTAAGAAAGATATCCATCGGTTACGAGATGATCAGAGAAGCTTCTGCTGCTTCTCCGCAGAGTCTCTCAACATCATGTCCGCTCTGAAAAACCTTCCAACAAAGTCCTGGAAAAAACTCTGTGGCAGCGGCGTGTCCCCGGGCACGGTAAAATCATAAAAAAGTATCATATGAAGAGTTTAAAACAAACTTCTCTGCATGGCAGATGGTCCAATCGGTGGTCACAGTCCTTAAAAACTAGGATAACCGCAGGTGTGGGTCGTCAGATGAGGACGCTGGACACCGGGACTCGGGTGGACCGGCCGCTCTTCGGGACAACGATCGGCTCGTCTGTTAACAGAGAAAAGAAACTTTTATTTATTCTGCTGCTGCACCGCTGAAGACATCACCATCATCATCTTCATCAGCTAATTAACATCATCATCATCGCTACGCAAATGTTGATGCAAGCCTGTAGAAACACACTGACTTTGGTTACCAAGCAGCAGCTTCTTATGGTATCGTGACCTAAGCATCACGATGATATGGCATCGTGGCCTAGTATCGCGATGATATTGTATCGTGATAATAACGTATCGTGATATTGTATCGCGATGATATTGTATCGTGATAATAACGTATCGTGATATTGCATCGTGATAATAACGTATCGTGATATTGTATCGTGAGGATATTGTATCGCGATGATATTGTATTGTGATAATAACGCATCGTGATAATAACGTATTGTGAGATCGTATTGTGAAAATAACGTATTGCAATGATATCGTATCGTGGCCTAGTATCGTGATAATAACGTATCGTGATAATAACGAATCGTGATAACGTATCGTGATAAAAACGTATTGCGATGATATTGTATCATGGCCTAGCATCGTGAGGATATCGTATCGTGAGGATATCGTATCGTAAGGATATCGTATCGCGATAATAACGAATCGTGATAACGTATCGTGATAAAAACGTATTGCGATGATATTGTATCATGGCCTAGTATCGTGAGGATATTATATCGCGATGATATTGTATCGTGATAATAACGTATCGTGATAATAAAAATCGTGATATCGTATCGTGATAAATACGTATTGCGATGATATCGTATCGTGGCCTAGCATCGTGAGGATATCGTATCGTGAGGATATCGTATCGCGATGATATTGTATCGTGATAATAACGTATCGTGATAATAACAAATCGTGATATCGTATCGTGATAATAACGCATTGCGATGATATCGTATCGTGGCCTAGTATCGGGAGGATATCGTACCGTGACCACAATGCGATATCACCATGATGCTTAGGTCACGATATGATATTGCGATTTTAACCATACCCTTTTTATATTAAATGTGTATTTCTGTTATTTGTTGTAGTGCATTGAGCTGCACAACAAGATACTGTAAATCTATCCTGTCTTCTCGTATCTTATCTTCATTTCCAATCCTATCCTCCTATCCTTTATTATCCCATTTTATCTTATTCTTACTATTCTATCGTATCCTATCCTATCTTATCTTATCTGACCTGTGGAGTCGCAGTTCTCTGCCCGCTGGCGGTCTTTTTCGATGAAGAGGGCGGTGGCGAGGAAGAAGCCTCCGCCGATCACAGCCACGAAGGAGCAGAGCAGCAGAGAGAGCTGCAGAGAGCGGAACTGCCAGAGGAACGAGTCCTCCTTCCTCAGAGCGTCCGAAACCTGAAACCCGGAAGACATGTTTACACACAGAACATAGCAAAGGTTTCTCAAATCTGATGTTGAGTTATAGACAGAAAACTGTTAACAAATGGATCTGAAACTGTTTTGATGGTCATTTTGTGTGTGTGTGTGTTTTTGTGTTACATTAGCTGACGCTTTTAACCAAAGCAACTTACAATTGCTATATTTCAGAGGTTGCACGCCTCTGGAGCCCCTAGGGGTTGAGTGCCTTGCTCAGGGACACGTTGGTTGATGTCTTGCAGTGGGAATTGAACCCAGATCTCCCACATCAAAGGCGTGGGTCATAATCATATCCACTGCGCCATCACCACCCCCATGCCTATGTGTATGTGTCTCTGTGTGTGTGTGTGTGTGTGTGTGTCTCTGTGTGTGTGTGTGTATGTCTGTGTGTGTGTGTCTCTGTGTGTGTCTGTGTGTGTGTGTGTGTGTGTATGTATGTGTCTGTGTGTGTATGTATGTGGCTCTGTGTGTGTGTGTATGTGTCTCGGTGTGTGCCGTGTGTGTGCGTGTATCTGCGTGTGCGTCTGTCTTTCTCTGTGTGTGTGTGTGTGTCTGTCTTTCTCTGTGTGTGTGTGTGTGTCTCTGTGTGTGTGTGTGTGTGTGTGTGTCTCTGTGTGTATGTGTGCGTGTGTGTTTATGTGTCTCCGTGTGTGTGTGTCTCTCTCTCTGTGTGTGTGTGTGTGTGTGTGTGTGTGTGTGTGTGTGTGTGTGTGTGTGTGTGTGTGTGTGTGTGTAACATACCACGCCTATCATGTACGGACTGCCTGCGTCTCCCAGGAGATGACTGATGACGATCTGCAGAGCTTCGGCTGTGGAGCGCCGCGTCGGAACGACCACGTACTGACGAGCAAACACAGAGGAGAGGGTTTAACTCCCAGATATCTAGCGCACGCTAAGAGGCGGAGCGGCGAGCGACTGAAGAGAGGGAGCGGCAGTAGAACGAAGCAGAGAATCAGAGGAATAAAACGTTGGTTTGGCCGATTCATCTCTACTAAAAATGCAGTTGCAGCAAGTATCTCTCATCACTAATGGTACTAATGGTAGCCTCACTGCAAAATAGTACAATAGAGTTGTTTCTATGGCGATGACACATTGGTGTCAACATGGGAGATATTAACAGAAAATGATCCCTAAAATATCTACTTAATGCATAAATGTACAAAGTTATTCTCACCAGCAGCATGTCAGCCACGATGGCCCAGTTCATGGACAGGAAGGTTTCTCCGAGGAAGATGAAAGCCTTAAAGGGACAGACAGGAAACACTTTTATATAGACCTTAGTGGTCCCTAATACTGTATCTGAAGTCTCTTTATATAGACCTTAGTGGTCCCTAATACTGTATCTGAAGTCTCTTTATATAGACCTTAGTGGTCCCCTAATACTGTATCTGAAGTTTCTTTATATAGACCTTAGTGGTCCCTAATACTGCATCTGAAGTCTCTTTATATAGACCTTAGTGGTCCCCTAATACTGTATCTGAAGTCTCTTTTATATAGACCTTAGTGGTCCCTAATACTGTATCTGAAGTCTCTTTATATAGACCTTAGTGGTCCCCTAATACTGTATCTGAAGTCTCTTTTATATAGACCTTAGTGGTCCCTAATACTGTATCTGAAGTCTCTTTATATAGACCTTAGTGGTCCCCCCCTAATACTGTATCTGAAGTCTCTTTTATATAGACCTTAGTGGTCCCCTAATACTGTATCTGAAGTCTCTTTTATATAGACCTTAGTGGTCCCTAATACTGGATCTGAAGTCTCTTTTATATAGACCTTAGTGGTCCCTAATACTGTATCTGAAGTCTCTTTTATATAGACCTTAGTGGTCCCCTAATACTGTATCTGAAGTCTCTTTATATAGACCTTAGTGGTCCCCCCTAATACTGTATCTGAAGTCTCTTTATATAGACCTTAGTGGTCCCTAATACTGTATCTGAAGTCTCTTTTATATAGACCTTAGTGGTCCCTAATACTGTATCTGAAGTCTCTTTATATAGACCTTAGTGGTCCCTAATACTGTATCTGAAGTCTCTTTTATATAGACCTTAGTGGTCCCCTAATACTGTATCTGAAGTCTCTTTTATATAGACCTTAGTGGTCCCCTAATACTGTATCTGAAGTCTCTTTTATATAGACCTTAGTGGTCCCTAATACTGGATCTGAAGTCTCTTTTTATATAGACCTTAGTGGTCCCTAATACTGTATCTGAAGTCTCTTTTATATAGACCTTAGTGGTCCCCTAATACTGTATCTGAAGTCTCTTTATATAGACCTTAGTGGTCCCCTAATACTGTATCTGAAGTCTCTTTATATAGACCTTAGTGGTCCCTAATACTGTATCTGAAGTCTCTTTTACATAGACCTTAGTGGTCCCTAATACTGTATCTGAAGTCTCTTTATATAGACCTTAGGAAATACTGTATCTGAAGTCTCTTTATATAGACCTTAGTGGTCCCTAATACTGTATCTGAAGTCTCTTTTATATAGACCTTAGTGGTCCCTAATACTGGATCTGGTCTCTTACGTATGTGGCGATGGTGCTGCCCTGAGCGCAGGTGATGGCCAAAATAAAAAGTAGAGGAGCAGACCGGCGGCGCAGACCAGCGGGTCGGCTCGGGGCGTCCTCGTCCTCAGCTGGCGACTGATCAGCACGCCGCTGGTCACGCCTAGCACACCCGTAACCACGGTGATGGCTCCGAAAATCAAACTGTAAGAGGAGAAACATGGTGTCAATATGCTGCTCTTTCTGTCAAATAACAACAATCAGATTCTCTCCCCCACACAGAAACACACACACACACACACACACACACACACACACAGAGACACACACACAGACACACACACAGACAGACACACACAGAGACAGACACACACACACAGACACACACACACACACACACACACACACACACACACACACACACACACAGAGAGACACACACACACACACACACAGACAGACACAGAGACAGACACAGAGAGACACACACACAGACAGACACACACACACACACAGACACACACAGAGACAGACACACACACACAGACAGACACACATACATACAGACAGAGACAGACACACACACACACACAGACAGACACACACACAGACACACACAGACAGACAGACAGACACACACACACTGTCCCCGTGTGTGTTACCTGTCTGAGGAGGCGCAGTTGCCCTCCACGCAGGGCGCTCTCTCCCCGTTGAAGACGGCGGCTCTGAAGAGGAACGTCGGCGCCCAAAGAGCCAGCGAGCCGGTGACGAACGCCACCGCCGTGAAGCCGAAGGTCGACAACACGAAGCTGTAGCTGCAGACGAGACGGGCGCAGATCAGCAGCAGCAACTCAGACAGCAACTCACACAGCAGCAGCAACTCACACAGCAACTCACACACAGCAACTCACAGCAGCAGCAACTCACAGCAACTCACACAGCAACAGCAACTCAAACAGCAGCAGCAACTCAGACAGCAACTCACACAGCAACTCACACAGCAGCAGCAACTCACAGCAACTCACACAGCAACAGCAACTCAAACAGCAGCAGCAACTCAGACAGCAACTCACACAGCAGCAACTCACACAGCAGCAGCAACTCACACAGCAACTCAAACAGCAGCAGCAACTCATACAGCAACTCACACAGCAGCAGCAACTCATACAGCAACTCACAGCAACTCACACAGCAGCAGCAACTCACACAGCAGCAGCAGCTCACACAGCAACTCATACAGCAGCAGCAACTCAGACAGCAACTCAAACTGCAACAGCAACTCACACAGCAGCAGCAACTCACACAGCAACTCATACAGCAGCAGCAACTCATACAGCAACTCACAGAACAACAACTCATACAGCAACTCACACAGCAACTCAAACTGCAACAGCAACTCACACAGCAGCAGCAACTCATACAGCAGCAGCAACTCACACAGCAACTCATACTGCAGCAGCAACTCACACAGCAGCAGCAACTCACAGCAGCAGCAACTCACACAGCAACTCACACAGCAGCAGCAACTCACACAGCAACTCACAGCAACTCATACAGCAGCAGCAACTCATACAGCAGCAGCAACTCATACAACAGCAGCAACTCACACAGCAGCAGCAACTCATACAGCAACTCACACAGCAACTCATACTGCAGCAGCAACTCATACAGCAGCAGCAGCAGCAGCAGCAACTCACACAGCAACTCACACAGCAGCAGCAACTCACACAGCAGCAGCTGCTCACACAGCAACTCATACTGCAGCAGCAACTCATACAGCAGCAGCAACTCACACAGCAGCAGCAACTCACACAGCAACTCACACTGCAGCAGCAACTCATACAGCAACTCATACTGCAGCAGCAACTCACACAGCAACTCATACTGCAGCAGCAACTCATACAGCAACTCATACTGCAGCAGCAACTCATACAGCAGCAGCAACTCACACAGCAACTCACACAGCAACTCACACTGCAGCAGCAACTCATACAGCAACTCACACTGCAGCAGCAACTCACACAGCAACTCATACTGCAGCAGCAACTCACACAGCAACTCACACAACAACAGCAACTCACACAGCAACTCATACAGCTGTCAGATGAATACAGCAGCAGCAACTAAAGCAACTCAACTGCAAGCAACTATACTAAAGCTGTCACATGAATGTGCAGCAGCTAAAGTAACTAGTAACTAAAGTAACTAGTAACTAAAGCTGTAACAGATGAATGTAGTGGAGTAACTAAAGTAACTAGTAACTAAAGTAACTAGTAACTAAAGCTTTAACAGATGAATGTAGTGGAGTAACTAAAGTAACTAGTAACTAAAGTAACTAGTAACTAAAGCTGTCAGATGAATGTAGTGGAGTAACTAAAGTAACTAGTAACTAAAGCTGTAACAGATGATGTATAATGGCCTGGTAGGGTCAGTGATGATGCCCAGCCCCCCCAGCGAGGGATCCTGGACCTACTTCTTGCTGAGGGCGCGCAGGTCCTCCAGCCAGCTGGTCCGGTGCACGTGATGCTCCGGCCGGGCTTCAATCGCCCCTCTTTCAGGCTCCTGGACGACGAAAACCAGCAGCACCACGGCGATCAGGCCCAACCCCGGGGTGACCTGGAAGAGAGGGGGCGCTGTGAGAGGCCAGCACATGTACCCCATCACCCTGGGGGGGCTGGAAATCAGAGAAACTGGCCCACTTACCCGCAGAGCCCAGTGCCAGTCCTGCGCCAGGTTACCGACCTGTGAGCCCACGATGTATCCGAGTCCGCTGACAGGGAGAAAGATATTGACAAGACGGTCAGACGGACCCCTTCCTGTTTGGCATTTATAAGATTAAGTGGTAAGATAGTGAGAAGATAGAAGTCTCTTTTATATAGACCTTAGTGGTCCCCTAATACTGTATCTGAAGTCTCTTTTATATAGACCTTAGTGGTCCCCTAATACTGTATCTGAAGTCTCTTTTATATAGATCTTAGTGGTCCCTAATACTGTATCTGAAGTCTCTTTATATAGACCTTAGTGGTCCCCTAATACTGTATCTGAAGTCTCTTTTATATAGACCTCAGTGGTCCCCTAATACTGTATCTGAAGTCTCTTTTATATAGACCTTAGTGGTCCCTAATACTGTATCTGAAGTCTCTTTTATATAGACCTTAGTGGTCCCTAATACTGTATCTAAAGTCTCTTTTATATAGACCTTAGTGGTCCCTAATACTGTATCTGAAGTCTCTTTTATATAGACCTTAGTGGTCCCTAATACTGTATCTGAATCTGGGAACTCATATTAATGCTAAAAAACCTCATAAAGAGACATCTTCATGCCATGGGACCTTTAATCATTAAGATGAAATGAAAAATACAGAAACAGAAACATACAAAAATAGCTGTTTAGCATAAGAAAAAGGAGGCTAAAATAAATAGAAATATGAAATGTTTCAAAGGTAACCATCATCACACTCACCTGCCGACAGGGATGGCAAAATAGAAAATGGAGAGCATGTAAGTCCTCTTTTCCTTGACGTAGAGGTCGGCGATGATGGTGGGAGCGATGGTGGAGTAACTGGCCTCGCCGACGCCGACCAGGCCGCGCGTCAGCAGTAGCACCCAGAAATGCTGCAGGGCCACCAGGCAGACAGGGGGGGTTACAACCAGACCAAGTACTCTACTGCCATGTGTGTCCTGGTGCAGGAGGACATGACGGACGCAGGTCTAGACCGCTCTATAATTTACAGATAGAGCAGGTCTAGACCGCTCTATAATTTACAGTTAGAGCAGGTCTAGACCACTCTATAATTTACAGTTAGAGCAGGTCTAGACCACTCTATAATTTACAGATAGAGCAGGTCTAGACCGCTCTATAATTTACAGATAGAGCAGGTCTAGACCGCTCTATAATTTACAGATAGAGCAGGTCTAGACCACTCTATAATTTACAGATAGAGCAGGTCTTTACAGATAGAGCAGGTCTACCGCTCTATAATTTACAGATAGAGCAGGTCTAGACCGCTCTATAATTTACAGGTAGAGCAGGTCTAGACCTCTCTATGATTTACAGATAGAGCAGGTCTAGACCGGTAGAGCTCTATAATTTACAGATAGAGCAGGTCTAGACCGCTCTATAATTTACAGATAGAGCAGGTCTAGACCGCTCTATAATTTACAGATAGAGCAGGTCTAGACCGCTCTATAATTTACAGATAGAGCAGGTCTAGACCGCTCTATAATTTACAGGTAGAGCAGGTCTAGACCACTCTATAATTTACAGATTTTATAAAGACCCAACCATTCTAGTAATTCCCCAAGAGCATTTAGTGCAACAGTGGCTAGGAAACACACACACACACACACACACACACACACACACACACACTTATCAGATCTTATGTTAGCTGTTTAGAGCAGATGTTACTGTGGTTCAGTATTTGTGTAAGGGGGCGGAGCAGCACACCTCTTTGGGGGTGTAGGAGCTGGCCAGGGTCACCACAGCCCAGAAGGTGATGCCGACACTCATGATCAACTTCCTGTTGTACCGGTCGCCCAGGTAACCGAAGACCGGAGCCAGGAACATGTAACTGCAGATAAAAACTGGAAGACAACATACAGAAGAGCACTCAAAACGGATCAAACTGAAAACTACAACGGTCATCTGCACCCTGCCGGAGGTATTCACAGGGTGGGGCCCCTGGGGCCCCTGGGGCCCCTGGGGCCGAGGTGTTATCTTATGATACGCCTGAGGGATGTAGGGATGTATGTACGTCTGAGGGATGTAACGGCATTAGCATTTTCCAAACTGCCGGGGCTAACAGCTAGTAGTTAACACCAGCGGTAGCTAGCAGTTGAGTTCTGTTGACTATTGCTCTGATTGGTTGTAGGTCTATCCGTTGCTCTGATTGGTTGTAGGTCTATCCGTTGCTCTGATTGGTTGCAGGTCCATCTCTTAATCTGATTGGTTTAAAAAAAAAAAAAAGGTAATCTAACTTTGTTAACCCTTCTGTTTTCCCCATGTTAAAAAGGTTTCTATATCAAGAATTTGGGTTTCCTTCAACCAAATTGTCAAAAATAAAAACAAATAACGAGGACGGTTCCCTACAACGCTCAAAACAAGTAAAATAAAGGATCAGTTCACTACTTTCATTACATTTGGTTTACATCAATTTTATAGCGTTGGAAAAAATTATAAAAGAACGCTAAAAAAGGTGTAAAAAATGTCCGAAAAAAAATGCAAAATGTAGGAAAAAACAACAAAAACGTCAACAAACGCAGAAAAAGAAATGTATTAAAACATTGGAAAAAGTGACAAAAACGTCAGGAAAGCGACAAAAGTGTCTAATAATTAATCTAATATATATATTAGGTTAATTTTCAATTTTTCAACGCATCCTGTCACCGAGTTATTTTAATCTTCATGTTTCAGTGATTTGACGGACGTTAAACGCAGGGTTCATGCACATTTTAACCAATACTTAACATGACTTTTTGGCAGATTTCCATGACGACATATTCCTGAAAATCTCAGTCGACGTTATACAATAAGAATAAAAATCTGTGTTTACGTTTATCCTCAGAGATTTAACAATAAAATGTACGTGGTTCATAGTGGAACTCGTAATATCGCACCCCGAATACACCGTTACATTCATGTTTTATTAAAAGCTTTTCTTATTAAATCACATATTATCATAATGCTTTGTTAAAAGATTCCATGACTTTCCAAAACCTTTCCAGGCCTGGAATTTGCGGTTTGTTTGATTTCTCAGTTCCTCTTACCGGTTTGGAGCAGGCCGGACTTCCCGTCGTCAATCCCGAAATACTGCTCGATGTCGGGGAGGACACCTGCCGGAGTTCAGAGTTACATAAGTACACACCCCCTATGTTAAAATACAGGGGGCATAAGTATACACCCCCCTATGTTAAAATACAGGGGCATAAGTATACACCCCCTATGTTAAAATACAGGGGGCATAAGTATACACCCCTATGTTAAAATACAGGGGGCATAAGTATACACCCCCTATGTTAAAATACAGGGGCATAAGTATACACCCCCCTATGTTAAAATACAGGGGCATAAGTATACACCCCCCCTATGTTAAAATACAGGGGTCATAAGTATACACCCCCCCTATGTTAAAAATACAGGGGCATAAGTATACACCCCTATGTTAAAATACAGGGGGGGATAAGTATACACCCCCTATGTTAAAATACAGGGGCATAAGTATACACCCCCCTATGTTAAAATACAGGGGGCATAAGTATACACCCCCTATGTTAAAATACAGGGGGCATAAGTATACACCCCCTATGTTAAAATACAGGGGGGCATAAGTATACACCCCCCTATGTTAAAATACAGGGGCATAAGTATACACCCCCTATGTTAAAATACAGGGGGCATAAGTATACACCCCCTATGTTAAAATACAGGGGGCATAAGTATACACCCCCTATGTTAAAATACAGGGGCATAAGTATACACCCCCTATGTTAAAATACAGGGGGCATAAGTATACACCCCCTATGTTAAAATACAGGGGGCATAAGTATACACCCCCTATGTTAAAATACAGGGGGCATAAGTATACACCCCCCTATGTTAAAATACAGGGGGCATAAGTATACACCCCCCTATGTTAAATGCTTGGTTACCTGCCACGGTGAAGCGGTCCATGTAGTTGAGCAGGTTGATGTAGCAGAGGATGAAGACGGTGAGCAGCGCCCGGACCTTCGACACCCCGCTGGGCGACTCCTCCTCCGGGGGCCGCGGGGCCGTCGCCATGGCGACGCCCTGCTCCTCCGCCTCGCTGTCATCGGAGAAGAACGGCGCCGTCTCCGACGTCTGCTCGCCCTGAGACATGGCCGCCGCTGACGAGGGGACACAGGAACAACAGTCAGTCCACAGACAGCAAGGACGGAGGGTTAGGTTAGACCGGGTGTTCTGAAGACAGCCTGTTACCTGGGAAACAGGGGTGCTCTGTAAACACCCCCATTAGCAGTTAGTGCTTTCCACCCATAGACCGTAACGGTCCATGCTTCCACCTGATGGAATAACACGGCAAAAAATCAACCAATCAGAATTATGGTCGAGCCAGAACGTATCGACCAATAAATGGACCAGTCCACTGGGAGGTTACAGCCCTACAATGCACATTTGTAGATATAGATTCTCCTCCACCCCCTCTGCTAAAGAACAGGTAACGTCTGCACACAAGGCAAACCTTTAATGTTGTGGTATTTATCCCCCATGTGGTCTGATCCTGTATTTTTTTAATCGATGATGTCGTCTTTGTTGTATGTTGTACTTCTCGCTACTGCAGCACAATGAATCGCCCCCGGGGACAAATAAAGGTCATGAACTCGAACATTTATCAACATTTCTGTAAATGTGCCAGCTTTACGTGCAACCTCCACAGAGAAAGACCCGGACCCGGACCCGGACCGGGGCGGGGCGTCCCACTCGGCGGTCCCTACTTGCTGTGAGACAGGAGGACTAACCACTGAGCTGGGACAAAACTAACTCAGACGACTTTAAAGAATCATTTTGGAAATCCTGGAGAAATATTTTGCGATTATTTTTGGAGGATTGTGCTGAGAAGTACATGACTTTATTTATCTGTCATTTTAATTATAAATATACACAGTATGTATGCATGAATGTATGTATATATGTTTTACATGTTCAAATTAAAAAAAATAAGAAAGGCGGGGTGTGTCGCTGCAGAGAGCTGAGGAAGAGGAAGAGAAAGGAGAAGGGGGACTGAGAGGAACCAGCAGCACGAGACCAGCACACAGGAATCTGTCCTCATGACGGAGACGTCCGGTCTTGTGACAGAAAGAAAGACGGGGAACTTTCCTTTCATCACAATCAGAATCAGAAAAACTTTATTGATCCCCGAAGGGTTGTGTTACAGTTACACAAAGTATATAAATATCAGAGAATACATATAAATGAAGAAATATAAGGAGTGTGGATATGTACGGTATTTACATAGTTAAGGAGTTATAATGGTGGACCGTAACAATGAATAAGTAGTAGCAGCAGAGTATTATAGTATATTATATATATACATAGATATATATATAGAGTATTGCATATTATAATTTAAGCAGGTGTTATTGTACATATCAGATAATATTGTCCAGTTTAAGACTAACTAAGTGTCTGTGTGTGTCTGTCTGTCTGTGTCTGTCTGTGTGTGTGTGTGTCTGTGTCTGTGTCTGTCTCTGTGTTGTGTGTGTGTGTGTGTCTGTCTCTGTGTTTGTGTGTGTGTGTTGTCTGTCTGTGTGTGTGTGTGTGTGTCTGTCTGTGTGTGTGTGTGTGTGTGTGTGTGTGTCTCTGTCTGTTTGTGTGTGTGTGTGTGTGTGTGTGTCTGTGTCTCTGTCTGTCTGTCTGTCTGTCTGTCTGTCTGTGTGTGTGTGTGTGTGTGTGTGTGTGTGTGTGTCTGTCTCTGTGTTTGTGTGTGTGTGTCTGTGTGTGTGTGTGTGTGTGTCTGTGTGTGTCTGTGTGTGTGTGTCTGTGTCTCTGTCTGTCTGTCTGTGTGTGTGTGTGTGTGTGTGTGTGTGTGTGTCTGTCTCTGTGTCTGTCTGTGTCTGTCTGTGTCTGTCTGTGTGTGTGTGTGTGTCTGTGTCTGTGTCTGTGTGTGTGTGTGTGTGTCTGTGTGTGTGTGTGTCGGTCTGTCTCTGTCTGTGTGTGTGTGTGTGTGTGTGTGTGTGTGTCAGACACTCAGAGGGAGGAGTTATAAAGTTAGACTTCCTGTCGTGCATTTTGGGAGAAAAAGTCTTGCTCATCAAACCTCCTCTGCAGCGCATGCACATTTAAAAACTCTTCCTGTGAAACATTTTGCAAACTCACAAACATGCAAAACAACGTCCAGGCGACGAGTGTCGGACTCGACGGCCGCACATCGGTGTCGATGCACGATAAAAACACGGGACCAGGTTTCCAAACGGACACACCTACAGCAGAATACGGCAGACTGGCCGACTCTGAGCCCTGCAGCCCCTCATGGACCGCACAACGCACTTTAACATAAGACCTAGACCCCGACCGGTAAAGGGGTTCAAAGGCCGATACCAAGAATCTGATATGCTGTGGCCGGGTTGGTCCAGTGGTAGAGCAGGCGCACGTATACTGAGTGGTTTACACCTCAACGCAGCGGCCCAGGGTTAGAATCCGACCTGCGGGTTATTTCCTGCATGTCGTCCTCCTTTCTCACCTAACTGTCCTTAAAATATAAGACAGAAAAGCTCAAAAAATTATCTTTAATAAATAAATAAAAATCTGATATGCCGATATATCGACCAATATAGATACACCGGTATATATTTTTTTAAATCCAGAAACTTGTCACAAAAACATGAACAGATCTCCCCTAACATTAGTTAATTATAGTTATTTATGAGTTCTTACTTTATTTGTCACAACAGAACATCAAAATATATTAAAGTTCTAGTTCAAGATAAATAAAAAGCGCAAAAATAAAACGCAAAAACTACGCAACGCCAACCCTCATAACATGGTTGACAGTCCATTTAAAAAAAAAAATAATATTCATTTATCAGAATCATTTGTCATTATAATTGATTGATGAAAATGAAAAAAAAAAAAAAAAAAAAATCGGGCATTATAAATGCCAATACCAATAGATCAGGAAATGCCTAATATCGGCCCTCCGATATGTCGTACATATATATAAAATACAGGGGACATAAGTATACACCCCCCTATGTTAAAATACAGGGGCATAAGTATACCCCCCTATGTTAAAATACAGGGGCATAAGTATACACCCCCTATGTTAAAATACAGGGGCATAAGTATACACCCCCTATGTTAAAATACAGGGCATAAGTATACACCCCTATGTTAAAATACAGGGGGGCATAAGTATACACCCCCTATGTTAAAAACAAATACAGGGGCATAAGTATACACCCCCTATGTTAAAATACAGGGGCATAAGTATACACCCCCTATGTTAAAATACAGGGGCATAAGTATACACCCCCTATGTTAAAATACAGGGGGCATAAGTATACACCCCCTATGTTAAAATACAGGGGCATAAGTATACAAAATACAGGGGGCCCCCCCCATGTTAAAATACAGGGGCATAAGTATACACCCCCCTATGTTAAAATACAGGGGGCATAAGGTTAAAATACAGGGGGCATAAGTATACACCCCCTATGTTAAAATACAGGGGCATAAGTATACACCCCCTATGTTAAAATACATAAGTATACCCCCCCTATGTTAAAATACAGGGGCATAAGTATACACCCCCTATGTTAAAATACAGGGGTTAAAATACATAAGTATACACCCCCATATGTTAAAATACAGGGGCATAAGTATACATAAAATACAGGGGCATAAGTATACACCCCTATGTTAAAAACAGGGGCACAGGGGCATAAGTATACACCCCCTATGTTAAAATACAGGGGCATAAGTATACACCCCCTATGTTAAAATACAGGGGCATAAGTATACACCCCATAAGTATACACCCCCTATGTTAAAAAAATACAGGGGCATAAGTATACACCCCCTATGTTAAAATACAGGGGGGCATAAGTATACACCCCCCTATGTTAAAATACAGGGGCATAAGTATACACCCCCTATGTTAAAATACAGGGGCATAAGTAAAAATACAGGGGGGCATAAGTATACACCCCCTATGTTAAAATACAGGGGCATAAGTACACACCCCTATGTTAAAAATACAGGACATAAGTATACACCCCCTATGTTAAAATACAGGGGCACAGGGGGCATAAGTATACACCCCCTATGTTAAAATACAGGGGCATAAGTATACACCCCCCTATGTTAAAATACAGGGGCATATAAAAATATACACCCCCTATGTTAAAATACAGGGGCATAAGTTATACACCCCCCCTATGTTAAAATACAGGGGCATAAGTATACACCCCCCATGTTAAAATACAGGGGCATAAGTATACACCCCTATGTTAAAATACAGGGGCATAAGTATACACCCCTATGTTAAAAATACAGGGGGCATAAGTATACACCCCCATGATGGCATAAGTATACACCCCCTATGTTAAAATACAGGGGGGCATAAGTATACACCCCCTATGTTAAAATACAGGGGCATAAGTATACACCCCCTATGTTAAAATACAGGGGGCATAAGTATACACCTATGTTAAAATACAGGGGGCATAAGTATACACCCCCTATGTTAAAATACAGGGGGTTAAAATACATAAGTATACACCCCTATGTTAAAATACAGGGGGCATAAGTATACACCCCCCTATGTTAAAATACAGGGGCATAAGTATACACCCCCCTATGTTAAAAATACAGGGGCATAAGTATACACCCCCTATGGGGGGCATAAGTATACACCCCTATGTTAAAAATACAGGGGGCATAAGTATACACCCCCTATGTTAAAATACAGGGGGCATAAGTATACACCCCCCTATGTTAGTTATTCCATGGATCAGGATACTATGCATCCTGATAAAGTATCCGGTTTCCACAAAGACAGTAGAAGAAGAAGTGCATTGTGGGAACAACTTGGCTGTGTTGACCCTTGACCCGTTTGCACAACACAACACAACAGGTCATTGATCAGAGCAGACCCCCCCAACCCCCCCCCCCCACTCACTCACCAGCCAAAATATAACAATGGTAATCAATCAAAGGGCTGGGAGTTCATTTCTAGCCCTTCTTTTCGGAGGCTTTCTATCGTTCAGGTCCACGGCTCTCCGAGCTCCATTAACACTGGTTAACCCTTGTTGCCCTGGGAAACAGCAGCCTACACCACCCAAACGGGTCAACATTAGACCTCATTAAGGTTTTAAAGCTCACGATTAGATTCAATATTGATTTTCATTTCAAAAGATTCACAGGATGTAAATGTAGTTACTGTTTTTACCCATGTATGTATGATATACACACACACACACACACACACACACACACACACACACACACACACATGTATACACACACACACACATGTATACACACACACACACATATATACACACACACACAGCATATATATATATTAATATGAATCCATTTTTTGGGTTTTCTATGAGTTGATTTTGAATCGGTGGAGCTTGAATTGTGATTTGAACTTGAATTGATTTTTTTTTTTTTGCACACCACTAGTAAGCAGCGACCTGGTTAGTTTTACCTGTTTTTTTTGAAGAAATAAAATATAAATTATCGCCTAATTCTGTGTTACAGAATCTTCTCAGCCGACTTCCCTCCGACCTATCACCGCTAGATCTCTGTATTTACTCTTATTTTTGGAACTCATGGTCAACTAAAACTAATTTATATTTAAGTCTGCCTGAATTGTTTGTTGAAAGACCCAAAATATATTAATTATTTCAGCTACTAGTTAAGATCAGAGACCGTATATTTAAAAAGGGATCTTCTGATTAATTTGGCAGATTAAATTAGATAACACTTGCATGGAGAGAAAGGCACAGAAACCTCAAATCAGATGTCCTGTAGTTTTACTGCACCAAGTACTTTACATGGCATGAGACAGTAAAGGGACCCTCTGATGAACAGACAGACAAGTAAGAGATTTTTTTTCCAAAAACGATCCATTTGAAAGAAATAACTAGCACGGAAATAACGGCACACCAGACTAGGGTGACCAGACGTCCCCGGTTTTGGTGACCTGTCCCCGGCTGGACCTGTTCCCTGGAAATGTCCCCGGTTTTCACTGTGACTGACAGACCCGATACTGGAATGAAAGAAAGAAAACTCTGACCAAACGGAGCCGATCGAGCAGCGCTGCTCAGAGCTCAGAGATGTTTTAGAAAGCCGTATTTTACCATGCTAAAATCACTGATTATTTACATGGAGTCTGGTGGAGATATGCTGCTCTATACATGCTAAAATCACTGATTATTTACATGGAGTCTGGTGGAGATATGCTGCTCTAAAAATCACTGATTATTTACATGGAGTCTGGTGGAGATATGCTGCTCTAAAAATCACTGATTATTTACATGGAGTCTGGTGGAGATATGCTGCTCTATACACGCTAAAATCACTGATTATTTACATGGAGTCTGGTGGAGATATGCTGCTCTATACACGCTAAAATCACTGGTTATTTACATGGAGTCTGGTGGACTTTTATGTTTTAAAAAATGATCTTAATCTTTAACAGAAAGGTCAGCCTCCTTAGAAATCCTTTCCATAATGTTATCAGACACTTAGAATATTAATCTGAGTCTGTCAGCAGCAAAACGAGCACTTTATGAACGTAAATACAAGCTGGACAATTCTCCCATTAACTTCCATTGTAGCTTGTTTCTCTGCTGCCGACTGCAGCGATCTCGTTTCATACTGCATCAATGTCAAAGGAACATCTTTCCTCAATAGTTTATATTGTATCCGATACTCAGCTCTAGGTCTAGTGTCCCCGTTTTAAGTTTTACAAAAATTAAAAACCATGACGTGTTTTGGAGGTATTTACGCTTCTGAGCTGAAAATGTCCCCGGATTTTGTCTGAGACATCTGGTCACCTTACACCAGACTCCATTCAGAATATGGTGCGTTTTACTTTCTTTGCTTTGCAACAAACAAACCGTTCGTTTTTAAGTGGTGGGGTATGACAAGAGACATTTCCAGGGACCTTCTGGTGAACTCGGCAATCAATTTAGATATTTCTCCAAATGCATTTTTTAGTTTTTAGCACGGAGGGAATTCCACACCAGACTCCATTCACAATTGCGCCAATGTTATTTCCACAGCTTTACAAGAACAGACCAACAGGTTAGTTTATAGTAATTGAAATGAGAAGAGCTTTAAATTAATTTAATTCAAATTAAATGATGAATTCGGCAAAAAACGTTTGAAAGTGTCTCTAATCGGAAATATAACTTTTACAGTTATCTACAGCGCTTGTTATCTAACGGCGGTTTAATGTAAAATAGCATTGCTCATAATAAGAAATACGACCAAGTTGAAGTGTATATAATGAAAAGCATAACACCGGCATTACATTAGCATGGGCAAACCCCAAATTACCACTGTATGCTAACAATTCTTTGTGTCCAGAGGAATGTTCTTGGGGAATAAAGAGTCAAAACAACGCTAAATTCGCAGTATTTTGAATGGAGTTTGGCGTGAGGGTGTCAATCTAAGCCAGAGTTAACCATGCATGTACTTTGGTTTAATGAGCATTTATATTTAACGGTGCATTGAGCAGCCAGCTGGTGTTAGCTAGCTGCTAGCTGCTAGCCTGTTGTTGTTGTTGTTGTTGTTTACCTGGGAGGATGAGTCAGGGCTCGCGCTTCTTCCTTCTTCCTGTCGCCGCTCCGCAGATCGTCGTCGTCACACAGAGCCGTGGATCTTACTCAGAGCCCATATCGATCAGAATTAAAACACTCTTTCCCCGTGAACGGCGTCTGCTCTGCTAGCATCTAAATAAAACTGCTCACTTCGGGACGACGAGCATTACGCACCGCCGCCATGCCGGATCTGACCACACTTCCGGCCCGCAGCTCACATGACTCCGACTGCGAGTCACATGACAATATTGATTATCCCATCAGCGGGTGTTTACGGTAATATAATACGGTTTATGTGTATAGCGCTGAAGCCCAGTTCCGCCAATGTGATGAAAAACAAACGTCCTCTGAGTCATTATAACAGGGTGACCTTATTCTGATTTCCCAAAAAATTAAGCTTTATTATGCCTATTTTATTTTAACATAGGGGGGTGTATACTTATGCCCCTGTATTTTAACATAGGGGGGTGTATACTTATGCCCCCTGTATTTTAACATAGGGGGTGTATACTTATGCCCCTGTATTTTAACATAGGGGGGTGTATACTTATGCCCCTGTATTTTAACATAGGGGGTGTATACTTATACCCCTGTATTTTAACATAGGGGGTGTATACTTATGCCCCTGTATTTTAACATAGGGGGGTGTATACTTATGCCCCTGTATTTTAACATAGGGGGTGTATACTTATGCCCCCTGTATTTTAACATAGGGGGTGTATACTTATGCCCCCTGTATTTTAACATAGGGGGTGTATACTTATGCCCCTGTATTTTAACATTGGGGGTGTATACTTATGCCCCTGTATTTTAACATAGGGGGTGTATACTTATGCCCCTGTATTTTAACATAGGGGGTGTATACTTATGCCCCCTGTATTTTAACATAGGGGGTGTATACTTATGCCCTGTATTTTAACATAGGGGTGTATACTTATGCCCCTGTATTTTAACATAGGGGTGTATACTTATGCCCCCTGTATTTTAACATAGGGGGTGTATACTTATGCCCCTGTATTTTAACATAGGGGGTGTATACTTATGCCCCCTGTATTTTAACATAGGGGGTGTATACTTATGCCCCCTGTATTTTAACATAGGGGGTGTATACTTATGCCCCCTTTTAACATAGTATTTTAACATAGGGGGTGTATACTTATGCCCCTGTATTTTAACATAGGGGTGTATACTTATGCCCCTGTATTTTTAACATAGGGGGTGTATACTTATGCCCCCTGTATTTTAACATAGGGGTGTATACTTATGCCCCCTGTATTTTAACATAGGGGGTGTATACTTATGCCCCCTGTATTTTAACATAGGGGGTGTATACTTATGCCCCCTGTATTTTAACATAGGGGGTGTATACTTATGCCCCTGTATTTTAACATAGGGGTGTATACTTATGCCCCTGTATTTTAACATAGGGGGGTGTATACTTATGCCCCCCTGTATTTTAACATAGGGGGTGTATACTTATGCCCCCTGTATTTTAACATAGGGGGGTGTATACTTATACCCCCTGTATTTTAACATAGGGGGGTGTATACTTATGCCCCCTGTATTTTAAGGAAGAACATTTATTTTATTTATGATACATTATTCATTCACAAAGAAAATTGGTGTCCTTAAAGGTCGGATTTTCCTAAATCCTTTGAATTACGGAATTAAGGTACATTTCTAAAAGATGTTTTTTAATCAACTTTAGCCGGGGGTGTAGACTTTCTCAAGCCACTGTAGCTACAAACTTGTAGTTTGTTTTGAGCATTTTATATTTATATTAATATTTTTCCTTCGGTGCTTTATCAATAAACCTCGTGGCTCTCTTCATCTCGCCTCGCATGGAAATATGTTTTATGCTTTGGTTGGTTTTGTTAGTCAAATTCATGATCCTCCTAAAAACAAAACACAGCGATCTAATCTCCGAGCCACAGCTGTTTACTGTACTGTTGAGCCATAGGAACGGTTTTTATTAAACTTTTATTAACTTTAGTTTTACAGTTATTTTAGGAATTTATGGTCAATAAAGCTCATTTATAGGAAATTATACCTAATGTTTGAGTTAGAAAAGCAGAAATTAGGAATTATTGAGACTAAAATTAAAGGAATGGATGTTGATGATAATCACAGACTGGAATATGTCAACTTTTACTCAATACTATTTCAAAAACACTTCCATTTGTTTTACAATGCTATAAAATTGAATAAGACGCCCCAAAATGAATGAAAGTAGAGATTTGTACTTGGCAAAGAGCGTTGGGTGGAATCAATCATGTTATTTTGGGGAATTAAAAAGAACATTGATATAGGACAACATGAGGACAACATGAGGACAACATGGGGACAACATGGGGACAACATGGGGACAACATGGGGACAACATGGGGACAACATGAAGACAACATGGGGACAACATGACGACAACATGACGACAACATGAGGACAACATGGGGACAACATGGGGACAACATGGGGACAACATGGGGACAACATGAAGACAACATGAAGACAACATGAAGACAACATGAAGACAACATGGGGGCAACATGAGGGCAACATGAGGGCAACATGAGGACAACATGAGGACAACATGGGGACAACATGGGGACAACATGGGGACAACATGGGGACAACATGAGGGCAACATGAGGGCAACATGAGGGCAACATGACGGCAACATGAGGGCAACATGAAGACAACATGAAGACAACATGAAGACAACATGAAGACAACATGAGGGCAACATGACGACAACATGAAGACAACATGAAGACAACATGAGGGCAACATGAAGACAACATGAAGACAACATGAAGACAACATGAGGGCAACATGACGACAACATGACGACAACATGACAACAACATGAGGGCAACATGGAGACAACATGAGGGCAACATGAGGACAACATGAGGGCAACATGAGGGCAACATGAGGGCAACATGAAGACAACATGAGGACAACATGAGGACAACATGACGACAACATGAGGACAACATGACGACAACATGACGACAACATGACGACAACATGAGGGCAACATGAGGGCAACATGACGACAACATGACGACAACATGACGACAACATGACGACAACATGAGGGCAACATGAGGGCAACATGAAGACAACATGAAGACAACATGGGGACAACATGGGGACAACATGGGGACAACATGACGGCAACATGACGGCAACATGACGGCAACATGAGGACAACATGAGGACAACATGAGGACAACATGAGGACAACATGACGGCAACATGACGGCAACATGACGGCAACATGACGACAACATGAGGACAACATGGGGACAACATGGGGACAACATGGGGGCAACATGGGGGCAACATGGGGGCAACATGAGGGCAACATGAGGGCAACATGAGGGCAACATGAGGACAACATGAGGGCAACATGACGACAACATGACAACAACATGACGACAACATGAGGACAACATGAGGGCAACATGAGGGCAACATGACGACAACATGAGGGCAACATGGGGACAACATGGGGACAACATGAGGGCAACATGAGGACAACATGAGGGCAACATGAGGGCAACATGGGGACAACATGAGGACAACATGGGGGCAACATGGGGACAACATAGAACCATCCATGTTAGTTTTGAGGTTCTTGTTAACCCTGAACTTGCCCTTCAAGGTCATAATTGTTTTGTTTTTTGTGCTTTTCTGAAGTTTTTTTCGATTTATTTATTCGGTTGAAAGAAATCTATATTTCTGATATAAAACACTTTGAAACGGGGTCAGTTTGACCCGAGGACAACACCAGGGTCAAGAAACCTATATTTGTGATACAGAAACATTAAAAACGGGTCAAATGTCACCCAAGGACAACAGGAGCGCTAGGCAACGAAGCAGCGCGTAGCGGCCCAGTAACAGTGAGTCCAGCCATGATGGCTGCAGTGTGTGTTTGTGCAGAAGGGCGTGTGTGTGTGTGTGTGTGTGGGTGCAATGTGGGGTGTTGCCCGACACAGGGCATCACAGAGCACCTGAGTCACGCCTTCTCCTCCGACCTGCATGCTCCACTCCTGTGGTGACAACAGTTTTACTGCGTCCAAAGACTCACATGATGGAGGGGAAGCTGCTGGTCTGTGCTGTCGTGGTCCTGGTTTTTGGTGCAGGTCAGTGTCTCAGTCCTGGTGTGAATCTGGATTTCTGATGAAAGGAAATCTCTCAATAGATTGTTGTATTTTTTTTGTGCAATAATAGCAAATGCAGACTTTATTTGGTCATTTGAAGGAGTGTTCATAAGACCAGAGATGGCAGAAGTACTCACTTAGTACTCAAGTAGAAGTACAGATACTTGTGTTAAAAAATACTCTGGTAGAAGTACTCATTTAACTTCTTTACTCAAGTAAAAGTAACAAAGTACAGACTTGGAAATGTACTTAAAGTATAAAAGTATCCGGGTGAATGAGCATTATTTGTGAAAGCTTCCTGGACCAGACACACCCGTTACTATGGAAACGGCCGCGAACCATTTGTTTTCACAAAGGGAACATACCAAATCAAAACACTTACAGTCCCGACAAAAGAGGTATGCAAAGAAACAAGACTGTGTGCAGAAACAATCAAATGTCAGTGGGAACAGTACACCATTTCCATGGTAACAGTGAGCTCCACCAATCAGAGTGATATAAACCAGAATGTATGCTTACTTACTTTATATGAGATCTGGGTTCAAATAGCAGCAGTCCCATTTTAGTCACCTGGGTTAGGGTCAGGTAACCTGTTGGGACAAGCGACAGGTAAGACATAGTAGTCACTAGTTCATTCTGTTACGCCAAGGATTGTGGGTAGTGTAGTACTTCTTCATGACACCATTGCTCTATTCATCTAGAAATAAAATAGAAAGCCTTTATGTTCATTATATGTAAAGTGCAGTACCTGTGCAACGAGACTGAAGCAAAACCTTTACAGTGTCAACACAACATATAAAAATATTAAATGTAAAGAAGAAGAAAAAAGAGAGGGGGGGACGTGGTGCACAGTTCCTGAGAGCAACTATATATATATATAAAAAAAATAGTAAGAAAGACTAGAAAATTCCACAGAAATTTTATCAGTGTGCCTCCTACTTGGTGCACATCCGAATAGCAATAAAACTTAATAAAAATAATAAAAGTGTCTTAACCCTTCAGAGATATACCTTTTAAAAACCTATTTAATAACTTTGTTTCCCAGAAACAGAACTACACCAACCAGACTCTATTTAAAAAACAGTACCTTTAGTGTGTATAGAGCCAACTTATTTGCACATGTAAATCAGTAAAGTATGTGTTTATTTCTACCAACATTTGAGTTTTTCATGGTTGGAAAAGCGTAGAGAAGACCAAAAACAGCTTTTAATAGTTTAATTTGGTTTCTGTCGACTTTGAATGAAGTGTGTGTTGCGATGCTAAAATGATTATATATTTACATGGAGTCTGGTGGGTGTGGTCCATCGTGACATCATGTTAGCTGCCAGATAAGGGGTTGGTATACACATTATGCAAATTATGTAGTCATTGGTGTATCAAAAGTCCTGAGTATTAAATATTGCACAGTAATGAAATGAAATGGTTCTCTTTCTTTTCTGTCTGTTTTGCATTGGAAACCTTTTGTTTAACCTCATGCACACACTATATTTACTGTTCTTTGTCTCTCCTACAGGAAGCAACGCACAGTCAGAGGGTGAGTCATGTTCTTAAAGAGAGTACACACAACAGTAACTGTAACTTCTGAATGTTTCTGAAACTGTGTCATGTTTCATCTGGTGTGTCGGCATAAGCCCGCCTCGTTCGAGCTATTCTCTAAAACCTCTAAATAAGGGACATGATTATTGGTCTCCCTCCTGCACGCTGACATCACTTCCTCTGACTGTCTCCCTGCAGTTGTTTGTGGCCGAGCACCGCTCAACACCAGGATCGTAGGAGGAGTAGATGCCCCCGCAGGGTCGTGGCCCTGGCAGGCCAGTCTACACAACAGCAACCAACACTTCTGCGGGGGCTCCCTGATCAACAGCCAGTGGGTCCTGTCTGCAGCTCACTGCTTCTCCAGGTGAGGTCTGGTCCTGATCCATGACCACAATATAACCAAGTACCTTTAAAGAAAATGTCATCATATTTACAAAAATATACACACACACACACACACACACACACACACACACACACACACACACACACACACACATTCATACATACATATATGTATACATGCATGTATATACATACAGTGAGGAAAATAAGTATTTGAACACGCTGCTATTTTACAAGTTCTCCCACTTAGAAATCATGGAGGGGTCTGAAATTGTCATCGTAGGTGCATGTCCACTGTGAGAGACATAATCTAAAAATAAATCCAGAAATCACAATGTATGATTTTTTAACTATTTGTATGATACAGCTGCAAATAAGTTTGAACTTTGAAACACTTTGAACTTTGAATATTTGAACACCTGTCTATCAGCTAGAATTCTGACCCTCAAAGACCTGTTAGTCTGCCTTCAAAATGTCCACCTCCACTCCATTTATTATCCTAAATTAGATGCACCTGTTTGAGGTCGTTAGCTGCATAAAGACACCTGTCCACCCCATACAATCAGTAAGAATCAACTACTAACATGGCCAAGACCAAAGAGCTGTCCAAAGACACTAGAGACAAAATTGTCCACCTCCAGAAGGCTGGAAAGGGCTCCATGTCCAAGCAGCTTGGTGAAAAAAGGTCCACTGTTGGAGCAATCATTAGAAAATGGAAGAAGCTAAACATGACTGTCAATCTCCCTCGGACGGGGGCTCCATGCAAGATCTCACCTCATGGGGTCTCAATGATCCTAAGAAAGGTGAGAAATCAGCCCAGAACTACACGGGAGGAGCTGGTCCATGACCTGAAAAGAGCTGGGACCACCGTTTCCAAGGTTACTGTTGGTAATACACTAAGACGTCATGGTTTGAAATCATGCATGGCACGGAAGGTTCCCCTGCTTAAACCAGCACATGTCAAGGCCGTCTTAAGTTTGCCAATGACCATTTGGATGATCCAGAGGAGTCATGGGAGAAAGTCATGTGGTCAGATGAGACCAAAATAGAACTTTTTGGTCATAATTCCACTAACCGTGTTTGGAGGAAGAAGAATGATGAGGACCATCCCAAGAACACCATCCCTACTGTGAAGCATGGGGGGGGTAGCATCATGCTTTGGGGGTGTTTTTCTGCACATGGGACAGGGAGACTGCACTGTATTAAGGAGAGGAGGACCGGGGCCATGTATTGGGAGATTTTGGGGAACAACCTCCTTCCCTCAGTTAGAGCATTGAAGATGGGTTGAGGCTGGGTCTTCCAACATGACAATGACCCGAAGCACACAGCCAGGAGAACCAAGGAGGGCTCTGGAAGAAGCAGATCAAGGTTCTGGGGGGGCCTAGCCAGTCTCCAGACCTAAACCCAATAGAGAATCTTTGGAGGGAGCTCAAACTCCGTGTTTCTCAGCGACAGCCCAGAAACCTGACTGATCTAGAGAAGATCTGTGTGGAGGAGTGGGCCAAAATCCCTTCTGCAGTGTGTCAAACCTGGTGAAGAACTACAGGAAACGTTTGACCTCTGGAACTGCAAACAAAGGCTACTGGACCAAATATTAACATTGATCTTCTCAGGTGTTCAAATACTTATTTGCAGCTGTATCATACAAATAAATAGTTAAAAAATCATACATTGTGATATCTGGATGTTTTTTTTAGATTATGTCTCTCACAGTGGACATGCACCTACGATGACAATTTCAGACCCCTCCATGATTTCTAAGTGGGAGATCTTGCAAAATAGCAGCGTGTTCAAATACTTATTTTCCTCACTGTATACACACACACACATATACATATACACACATATATAAATACATAATATCTATGCTTCCTCCAGCTCTTTATATAATCATGTTGTCCTCTCTGTTTCTCAGCACCAGCACGTCAGGTTTAATCGTTTATCTCGGACGTGACAACCAAGAATCCTTAAATCCTAATGAGGTGTCCCGGTCGGTGTCTCAGGTCATCGTAAACCCAAACTATAACTCAGACACAAACGACAATGACATCGCCTTGTTGCTTCTGTCCTCTCCCGTCGCCTTCACCAACTACATCCGTCCGGTGTGCCTGGCGCCGGCCGACGGCACGTACCCGGCCGGGACCACGTGCTGGGTCACCGGATGGGGGACCATCCGAAGTGATGGCAGTGAGTTGATTTTAAATTTATTACTAATAGTGAATGCTCGTATGGATTCAGTCCGTTTGTAGTCCAGAAGCACGGAAGAAAAACCTGCAGAGGTTGAAGAAGGACCCAGATCTTTAACCCTCGTGGTGTCTTCCCGTCAACATTGAAAATCAACACTTTTGTTGACGCTTTTTTATCAATGTTTAAACTTTTTCTTATGTTTTTGTCCCATTTTTCAAAACTTTTGTCACTTTTTTGACGTTTAACACTACGTAACACTAACTTATTAACTTTAGTTTTACAGTTATTTTTAGAATTTATGGTCAATAAACCATTTATAGGAAATTATACCTAATGTTTGAGTTAGAAAAGCAGAAATTAGGAATTATTGAGACTAAAATTAAAGGAATGGATGTTGATGATAATCACAGACTGGAATATGTCAACTTTTACTCAATACTATTTCAAAACCACTTCCATTTGTTTTACAATGCTATAAAATTGAATAAGACGCCCCAAAATTAATGAAAGTAGAGATTTGTACTTGGCAAAGAGCGTTGGGTGGAATCAATCATGTTATTTTGGGGAATTAAAAAGAACATTGATATAGGACAACATGAGGACAACATGAGGACAACATGAGGGCAACATGAAGACAACATGAGGACAACATGAGGACAACATGAGGACAACATGAGGGCAACATGAAGACAACATGAGGACAACATGAGGACAACATGAGGACAACGGGTAAATTTGAGACGACCGAGCGTGTTATATGACGCTAAACAAAGGCACCTGACCAAGCGCCCGTATTTCATTTTGATTGTAGGTGACCCTGCTCACCCTCCAGGTGACCCTGCTCACCCTCCAGGTGACCCTCTAGGTGAACCTGCTCATCCTCTAGGTAACCTAGGTGACCCTGCTCACCCTCTAGGTGACCCTCTAGGTGAACCTGCTCATCCTCCAGGTGACCCTCTAGGTGAACCTGCTCACCCTCCAGGTGACCCTCTAGGTGAACCTGCTCATCCTCTAGGTGACCTAGGTGACCCTGCTCACCCTCCAGGTGACCCTCTAGGTGAACCTGCTCATCCTCTAGGTGACCTAGGTGACCCTGCTCACCCTCTAGGTGACCTAGGTGACCCTGCTCACCCTCTAGGTGACCCCTGCTCACCCTCTAGGTGACCTAGGTGACCCTGCTCACCCTCCAGGTGATCTAGGTGACCCTGCTCACCCTCCAGGTGATCCTGCTCACCATCCAGGTGACCCTGCTCACCCTCTAGGTAACCTAGGTGACCCTGCTCACCCTCTAGGTGACCCTGCTCACCCTCCAGGTGACCCTGCTCACCCTCCAGGTGACCCTGCTCACCCTCCAGGTGACCCTGCTCACCCTCCAGGTGACCCTGCTCACCCTCTAGGTAACCTAGGTGACCCTGCTCACCCTCTGGGTAACCTAGGTGACCCTGCTCACCCTCTGCACAATAGGCTCCAACTGAGCTATCTGGGCAATGGTTTTGCGATTTATAACAAGAACAGGTTTAGCGAGTCTTTTGTTCTTTCAGCTATTAGACTGTTGAATGAGTCGGACAATACAAAAACATAGGATCTGATTGTATTGTGTGTCTGTGTGTTTGTGAGTGTGTGCGTGTGTGCGTGTGTGTGTGTGTGTAATAGTGGATTACAGTTCTGTTCACAGTCTCAGGGATCATGTAGTCCACACCGCAGTGAGCAGAGGTTTTACTGTTGTCTATGCAGGGAAAAGGTCTACACTGGTTGGAGGTGGATGGTGGGGGTGGATGATTTTGTCTAAACAAATAAATATGTAAATAAATGTCACAGATGTAAATAGAGTTGAACAATCAATCCTAACGAATTAGGTTGATTCAGTAATGCATCCACAATCTGTCCTTGGTTTTTCTCTTAAAAAGGTCCAGGACTTAGGATTCAATTTAACATTGTTTTTGTCGTTTTTTCCAACGTTTAGGATGTTTTGTCACTTTATCCGATTTTTTTTACGTTTTAATTTTGTTATTTTTTCCGATTATTTTGAGGTTTAGTCAATTTTTTTGATGTTTTATTTGTCATTTTTCAGATTTTTCTAACGTTTTGTCACTTTTTCAGATTTTTTTAAAGTTTTGTCACTTTTTCAGATTTTTCTAATGTATTTTCAGGCCTTTTGGTCACCATTTTGTCACCATTTTGTCTGAAGTAGTTCTTTTGGAGATTCTGGTCCACTAGTGGCTGTTGGAGCAGTGTTTTCCATTGAGAACGAGCTAGCATGCTACGGATAGCCACCTTGTCTCCAGTGACGTAGAAAGCCGTGTAGATGTTGGACACATCACCCGGAGACTGAAGACAGAGCCCATTCAGAAACCAGATCAGAGGACACTCAGAAACCAGATCTCACTCAAAACACCATGGATGGTTATTCTCCAAGTGTGTATGTGTGGAGAGACACACAATAACCCCCAAACCCCAGAAGAAGTGATTTTTTTTCATAATATGGGCACTTTAAAACCTGCAACCATTCGGTTCTCAGGTTTAGATTTGAGGACGGGAACCCTCCCGTGGGTCGTATTAGAGGGAGGACAACCAGCCGATGGGGTCGTGTGGTTTGGAGGACTCGGTGGTTTTTAGAGCACCGAGGAAGACGCTACGTCCGGCTGTTGATCTCTCTTTTCTTCATCTTCAGCTCCTCTTCCGTCCCCTCAGACGCTGCAGGAGGTCAGCCTCCCCGTTGTGTCCAACGCGCAGTGTAACAACGCTTACGGATCAATCACAAGCAACATGATCTGTGCCGGTCTGGCCGCGGGGGGGAAGGACTCCTGCCAGGTGAGTCCGTCTGCAGAGCTCTGATAACAGACTCCATACAGCTGCACTACACTGCAACTCCGATGTATTCCACGTCGACTGCTACTGGAAAACTAAAAGTAGGAACATTGAAATACTTCAGTAACTTGGTTTTATTACATATTTATCAAACTATTTAAGCAGTTGCACATTTTTGAATTCCCAACTTGTATATATTCAAATATTAGTTATTGTATTTTATTCCTATTATTATTTCATGTATATTGTCTCCTAGTATTTCATTATATTTATATTCTGTGCTGTGTGACTGATTTTGCTGCTGGAACACTATAATTTCCCATTTTATTGGATCAATATCTATCTATCTATCTATCTCTCTCTCTCTCTCTCTCTCTCTCTCTCTCTCTCCTATCTATCCTCCACATTGTCCCCTCCTGTAGTAAATGTGTAGTGTCAGTGTGCAGGTGTTATAAGCGTCCTGTCTGACCTGTCCAGGGGGACTCTGGCGGCCCGTTGGTGACTAAAAGCGGGTCCACGTGGATCCAGATCGGAGTGGTGAGCTTTGGACGAGGCTGTGCTCTGCCGGGCTTCCCCGGAGTCTACGCCCGAGTGTCCCAGTACATCTCCTGGATCAACGACCAGATCAACGGGACCACATCTGGAAGCGCTCATCTGGTTTCCCTCTCAGCTCCTCTGCTGCTGTCCTTCATCCCCATCCTCTTCTCCCTCGTCATGCTCTCATAGGAGCTCCGTTCCCGTCCACACGGTTTATCCAAATTAAGTGATATTGAATAAAAAATGCCTTCTGGAAACAGTAAAATTCTGTGAAATTTCATGAATATCGGCTCAAATGTACGTTCGGTCATAAAAAATAAGAGACAAGCTGCATCTGCATCGTCATAGCGACGTGTTGATAGCGTTGTTGTTTTTTTACATATGACGTTGTCCCATATCGATCATGTGATGGTTGTCCCATATCGATCATGTGATGTTGTCCCATATCGATCATGTGATGGTTGTCCCATATCGATCATGTGATGGTTGTCCCATATCGATCATGTGATGGTTGTCCCATATCG
>CM049385.1:1376193-1413693 GCA_026937815.1 Etheostoma perlongum | reverse complement strand
TGTTTCATCGGACTAAAGGCAGCGGAGCCGCGGGAGGACGGAGGCGGCTGGTGAGTCCCCAAACCCGGGTCAGAACGCTACACTGACCCGGGTCACTGACCCGGGTTAACGCTACACTGACCCGGGTCAGAACGCTACACTGACCCGGGTCAGAACGCTACACTGACCCGGGTTAACGCTACACTGACCCGGGTTAACGCTACACTTCGACTGTAGGGGGACCTCCAGAAAACTGGATGGGCCAGATTAAATAAAACCAAAAAAATAATCTCCGTGTCAGCGATTTTCTGTGTCTCTGTCCTCAGAGGACAGCGATTCAGCAGCCTACTGTGTGTCTCTGTCCTCAGAGGACAGCGATTCAGCAGCCTACTGTGTGTCTCTGTCCTCAGAGGACAGCGATTCAGCAGCCTACTGTGTGTCTCTGTCATCAGAGACACAGCCTACTGTGTGTCTCTGTCCTCAGAGGACAGCCTACTGTGGGTCTCTGGTGTCTCTGTCCTCAGCTCAGAGCTGAAGGGGACAAAGACACCTTGGCAGGCAACCTAACTTACATCTCTCTCTCTTTACCCAGCAGGGAACTGTCTGTCCAACATTATTTAACTTATAACTTATTTTATATTTTTATTTTATACTATTCATTTATTCCCTACGGGGAAATTACAGATTACACTCTGTTGTCATTACACACACTACACACAGACCTGAACTACACACACATGCTCAGGTCCTATACATGCACTAATGGCTACTTACTGAGCTACTGCCCCCCATATAACATATATGAAACAAGATTTCCCCTGTCGCGTATTTCTTTAGAATAATTAAATGAACAACATATCTAACCAAATACCACAGCATAACAACCCAGCTGAGAAATAATCACATAGGCTATGTAGCCTACATGGGAAGTTATTTTAAAGTATTAGGGTTCATTATTATTCATTTAATGCTCTAATATGTCCCGTTCCTGTTCTCAGGTCATCGCCCTCCGACTTCAGACTAGAAGACGAAGGTCTCTGTAACATCGACGTGTTGGACGGACCGTCCCTCTCACATCAGCAGTTCATAGAAAGGTCCGAATGACAAAATACATCATTAAATATCAGCTAATACATAAATATACCCACACATCCGTATTTTGAGATGAATCCCACTCATGGTGTTTCCTCAGATACGCGTACAGCCGCCCGGTGATCCTCCGAGGGCTCACCGACAACACGGTACGCATAACACTCCCTCACGCTGGCTCGTTATATAGGTGCTCATTATCTCATAATTATCTCATAATTACCTCATTATCTCATTATATCTCACAATTACCTCATTATATCTCATTATATCTCACAATTACCTCATTATATCTCATTATATCTCACAATTACCTCATTATCTCATTATATCTCATAATTACCTCATTATCTCATAATTACCTCATTATCTCATAATTACCTCATTATCTCATTATATCTCACAATTACCTCATTATATCTCATTATATCTCATAATTACCTCATTATCTCATTATATCTCATAATTACCTCATTATCTCATAATTACCTCATTATCTCATTATATCTCACAATTACCTCATTATATCTCATTATCTCATAATTACCTCATTATATCTCATTATCTCATAATTACCTCATTGTTATCTCATTATATCTCATTATTATCTCATTATATCTCATATCTCATTATTATCTCATATCTCATTATTATCTCATTATTATCTCATATCTCATTATTATCTCATATCTCATTATTATCTCATTATTATCTCATATCTCATTATTATCTCATTACATTTTTGGGCATCCAGTAGCCAGACAACCCTAACACAACCACACATGTACACAAAAGGCCCCGGTAAAGCCGGACGGAAACACCGTTGTCCGATTTAATAAAACTTTATCAGACCCAAATATCAGCTGCTACAGTCTCCAGTTGTTTAGTTATGACAGAGCAGCTCTACATGTGATCTACATCAGTTCTCTAAGAACCAGCTGGATCTTCCCCAGCCTGAGAGCCAGCAGACCGTTGGCGTTCTCCCCAGACCACGGTGGTTCTGTTTTCCTCCCCAGACCACGGTGGTTCTGGTTTCCTCCCCAGACCACGGTGGTTCTGGTTTCCTCCCCAGACCACGGTGGTTCTGGTTTCCTCCCCAGACCACGGTGGTTCTGGTTTCCCATCCATGTCCGAAGCTAACATTAACAGCTCTCTATGGTTAACAGCTGACTGGGGTTTTAAAAATGGCGGCCAGAAGTTTTTGTTTTTGAACGTCATGGTAACCCCGCCCCCCAGCACCTGACGTACCTGGTTCTTATCTCTAGACCAGCGCTGGGTTGGTGCTGAGTTGGAACCCGTGTTCATGGCCCAGAGCCAGGTTTATTTGTGTGGAAAAGCAAAGAACCGGTTCGATATCTGGCCCTGACTCCGAACCAGCACCAGGACCGCCTCGGGGGAGAAGACATATCCGACTCCTTAGCGTCACTGTCAGCCACATGAGTTCTGTACAGAATAATCCTTTAAATCAGCTGTTGAGTCGTGGTTGGTTTATTTTGTGTCCCGTCCGTCGGCTGTGTGTCTTACATGTGTTTGATTCAGAGCCCGCTGTCCAAATACTGAAGCTGCTGATTGTGTTTTAGAGGTTCAGGTCTTCGTGCTCCAGGTCCACTTTACTAGAAGACTATGGCGCCCGGAGAGTTCGGCTCAGCACAGCTAACACCTACTCTTACAGGAAAGGTACGCATGTCTCACGCTCATGGGACGCATGTCTGACATTCATGGTACACATGTCTCACGCAGGTCTCACACTCATGGGACGCATGTCTGACACTCATGGTACGCATGTCTCACGCGTGTCTCACGCTCAAGGCACGCATGTCTCTCAGTCGTGGTACGCATGTCTCACCCTCACAACCTGCAGGGATTTGTAGTTTGATGTATTAAATGTTCTTAAAAACCACCCAACACTCGCTGTGATCGGTCTGTTCCAGTGGACGTCCCTCTGCAGGAGTACGTGGACGTCTTGCTGAGACCTCAGGCTGCAGACGCCCTCGGCAGCGGTGAGTCAACACGTTTCTCCCTCAGGAGGGTCGAGCCTGCAGCCCCCGAGGGTCCCAGGACCACTCAGATCTTTAGCTTTAAAGGTCCCATGACATGGTGCTCTTTTGATGCGTTTATATAGACCTTAGTGGTCCCCTAATACTGTATCTGAAGTCTCTTTTATATAGACCTTAGTGGTCCCCTAATACTGTATCTGAAGTCTCTTTTATATAGACCTTAGTGGTCCCCTAATACTGTATCTGAAGTCTCTTTATATAGACCTTAGTGGTCCCTAATACTGTATCTGAAGTCTCTTTTATATAGACCTTAGTGGTCCCCTAATACTGTATCTGAAGTCTCTTTTATATAGACCTTAGTGGTCCCTAATACTGTATCTGAAGTCTCTTTATATAGACCTTAGTGGTCCCCTAATACTGTATCTGAAGTCTTTTTTATATAGACCTTAGTGGTCCCTAATACTGTATCTGAAGTCTCTTTATATAGACCTTAGTGGTCCCTAATACTGTATCTGAAGTCTCTTATATAGACCTTAGTGGTCCCCTAATACTGTATCTGAAGTCTCTTTTATATAGACCTTAGTGGTCCCCTAATACTGTATCTGAAGTCTCTTTATATAGACCTTAGTGGTCCCCTAATACTGGATCTGAAGTCTCTCTGAAGTTATAAGGGGAAGATTCCAGATCGGTCCATCTGAGCTTTCATTTCCTCCAAGGCAGAGCAGGATACCCAGGTCTCGGTTTACACCTATCTCCATTTCTAGCCCCTGGGGGGCCATAGGCCGGCTGGGGGACGCATATTAATGTTAAAAAACCTCATAAAGGGATATTTTCATTAAGTTTTGTCTTCACGCTTTTTGAGTGTTGTGTATTGATGATCTGCTCTAGCTTTTCCACTGTTTTAGACACAGATATGGAGATAAAAACGATCCAAAGTGATGTAAAAAAGACAAACTACCGCAAAGAGACACAAACTGACTACAAAGAGACACAAACTGACTACAAAGAGACACAAACTGACTACAAAGAGACACAAACTACCACAAAGAGACACAAACTACCACAAAGAGACACAAACTACCACAAAGAGACACAAACTGACTACAAAGAGACACAAACTGACTACAAAGAGACACAAACTGACTACAAAGAGACACAAACTGACTACAAAGAGACACAAACTACCACAAAGAGACACAAACTACCGCAAAGAGACACAAACTGACTACAAAGAGACACAAACTGACTACAAAGAGACACAAACTGACTACAAAGAGACACAAACTACCACAAAGAGACACAAACTACCAAACTGACAAAAGAGACACAAACTGACTACAAAGAGACACAAACTGACTACAAAGAGACACAAACTGACTACAAAGAGACACAAACTGACACAAACTACAAAAGAGAGACACAAACTACCACAAAGAGACACAAACTACCACAAAGAGACACAAACTACCAAAAGAGACACAAACTACTAAAGAGACAAAACTGACTACAAAAACACAAACTGACTACAAAGAGACACAAACTACCACAAAGAGACACAAACTACCACAAAGAAACAAAACTACTGCAAAAGAGACACAAACTACCACAAAGAGACACAAACTACTACAAAGAGACACAAACTGACTACAAAGAGACACAAACTGACTACAAAGAGAGACACAAACTGACTACAAAGAGACACAAACTACCACAAAGAGACACAAACTACCACAAAGAGACACAAACTACCACAAAGAGACACAAACTACCACAAAGAGACACAAACTGACTACAAAGAGACACAAACTACCACAAAGAGACACAAACTACCACAAAGAGACACAAACTACCACAAAGAGACACAAACTGACCACAAAGAGACACAAACTACCACAAAGAGACACAAACTACCGCAAAGAGACACAAACTGACTACAAAGAGACACAAACTGACTACAAAGAGACACAAACTGACTACAAAGAGACACAAACTACCACAAAGAGACACAAACTACCACAAAGAGACACAAACTACCACAAAGAGACACAAACTGACTACAAAGAGCCTTAACAAAATGTTTGAGGATAGAAGATCTGATTGGTTGATTGATTGATTGTAAATCTCTTTCAGGTTAATTTGTGATTTTGGGATTATTAAATTAAACTGACTTAATTAACTTGAAGTCAATGTTTTTTAAATGAAGTTGTGAACTCACCAGTGATGACGTTGGTTTAGGAAAGGTGATATTCTGTAAAGTTCTTCTTGTCAATCCCCATGTGCAGACACCACCAGCATGTTGGTGCATCACTTAATGCCGTCTGACTTCCTGTCTGTGGCCCAATGGTTCCTACCAAGTCAATCTTTGAATCAGTTTCTCAGTTAGCGGTTCAAAAAACAACCAAATAATTTAAAAACACAGCAGAACGAGTAGCACACAACCAACACATTAGGTCTATATAAAGAGACTTCAGATACAGTATTAGGGACCACTAAGGTCTATATAAAGAGACTTCAGATACAGTATTAGGGGACCACTAAGGTCTATATAAAAGAGACTTCAGATACAGTATTAGGGACCACTAAGGTCTATATAAAGAGACTTCAGATACAGTATTAGGGACCACTAAGGTCTATATAAAAGAGACTTCAGATACAGTATTAGGGACCACTAAGGTCTATATAAAGAGACTTCAGATACAGTATTAGGGACCACTAAGGTCTATATAAAGAGACTTCAGATACAGTATTAGGGGACCACTAAGGTCTATTTAAAGAGACTTCAGATACAGTATTAGGGGACCACTAAGGTCTATTTAAAGAGACTTCAGATACAGTATTAGGGACCACTAAGGTCTATATAAAGAGACTTCAGATACAGTATTAGGGGACCACTAAGGTCTATATAAAAGAGACTTCAGATCCAGTATTAGGGGACCACTAAGGTCTATTTAAAGAGACTTCAGATACAGTATTAGGGACCACTAAGGTCTATATAAAGAGACTTCAGATGCAGTATTAGGGACCACTAAGGTCTATATAAAGAGACTTCAGATACAGTATTAGGGACCACTAAGGTCTATATAAAAGAGACTTCAGATACAGTATTAGGGGACCACTAAGGTCTATTTAAAGAGACTTCAGATACAGTATTAGGGACCACTAAGGTCTATATAAAGAGACTTCAGATACAGTATTAGGGACCACAAAGGTCTATATAAAAGAGACTTCAGATACAGTATTAGGGACCACTAAGGTCTATATAAAAGAGACTTCAGATACAGTATTAGGGGACCACTAAGGTCTATATAAAAGAGACTTCAGATACAGTATTAGGGACCACTAAGGTCTATATAAAAGAGACTTCAGATACAGTATTAGGGGACCACTAAGGTCTATATAAAAGAGACTTCAGATACAGTATTAGGGGACCACTAAGGTCTATATAAAAGAGACTTCAGATACAGTATTAGGGGACCACTAAGGTCTATATAAAAGAGACTTCAGATACAGTATTAGGGGACCACTAAGGTCTATATAAAAGAGACTTCAGATACAGTATTAGGGGACCACTAAGGTCTATATAAAAGAGACTTCAGAGTTGGTTTGTTGTTGAAGAGACTCCATGTTCCTCTCTTCTCCAGAGACGCTGTATTTCTTTGGAGACAACAACTTCACAGAGTGGCAGAGTCTGTTTGAGCAGTACGAGTCTCCGCCCTACGTCCTGCCTCACACCAGCGGAGCGTACAGCTTTGGGATCGCAGGTCAGAGACTTCAACTGCAAACTCGTCAAGGGCGCAAAAGGTGACAGCTGTGAGTAGAACTGGCCGGCGAGGCTAGCTAGCTAGCACCCCCGGCAGGCACAATGCTGGGGTAACTGAGGAGGACAGGATCGATAGAGTGACTAAAAGGGCTGGGTAAATGGTGGGAAAGTTAAATACAGCGGATCAGGGATCAGGTATATGATGATCGTCTGGTAAAAATGACACCCGGGTCCCCCTCTTCATGGTAATCTGACTGGTAGGGTTATAGAGCGTAGTTGTAGACTAAGACCTCCTGTGGTAGTCTGACTGGTAGGGTGATGGAGCGTAGTGGTAGACTAAGACCTCCTGTGGTAGTCTGATTGGTAGGGTGATGGAGCGTAGTGGTAGACTAAGACCTCCTGTGGTAGTCTGACTAGTAGGGTGATGGAGCGTAGTGGTAGACTAAGACCTCCTGTGGTAGTCTGATTGGTAGGGTGATGGAGCGTAGTGGTAGACTAAGACCTCCTGTGGTAGTCTGACTGGTAGGGTGATGGAGCGTAGTGGTAGACTAAGACCTCCTGTGGTTGTCTGACTGGTAGGGTGATGGAGCGTAGTGGTAGACTAAGACCTCCTGTGGTAGTCTGACTGGTAGGGTGATGGAGCGTAGTGGTAGACTAAGACCTCCTGTGGTAGTCTGACTGGTAGGGTGATGGAGCGTAGTGGTAGACTAAGACCTCCTGTGGTAGTCTGACTGGTAGGGTGATGGAGGCGTAGTGGTAGACTAAGACCTCCTGTGGTAGTCTGACTGGTAAGACCTCCTGTGGTAGTCTGACTGATGGGTAGGGTGATGGAGAGCGTGGGTAGGGTGATGGTGGTAGTCTGACTGGTAGGGTGGTGGTAGACTAAGACCTCCTGTGGTAGTCTGACTGGTAGGGTGATGGAGCGTAGTGGTAGACTAAGACCTCCTGTGGTAGTCTGACTGGTAGGGTGATGGAGGTGATGGAGCTACTAAGACCTCCTGTGGTAGTCTGACTGGGTAGACTAAGACCTCCTGGGTGACTGGTGGGTGATGGAGCGTAGTGGTAGACTAAGACCTCCTGTGGTAGTCTGACTGGTAGGGTGATGGAGCGTAGTGGTAGACTAAGACCTCCTGTGGTAGTCTGACTGGTAGGGTGATGGAGCGTAGTGGTAGACTAAGACCTCCTGTGGTAGTCTGACTGGTAGGGTGATGGAGCGTAGTGGTAGACTAAGACCTCCTGTGGTAGTCTGACTGGTAGGGTGGTGGTAGTCCTGACTGGTAGGGTTATGGAGCGTAGTGGTAGACTAAGACCTCCTGTGGTAGTCTGACTGGTAGGGTGATGGAGCGTAGTGGTAGACTAAGACCTCCTGTGGTAGTCTGACTGGTAGGGTGATGGAGCGTGACTAAGACCTCCTGTGGTAGTCTGATTGGTAGGGTGATGGAGCGTAGTGGTAGACTAAGACCTCCTGTGGTAGTCTGACTGGTAGGGTAGACTAAGACCTCCTGTGGTAGTCTGACTGGTAGGGTGATGGAGCGTAGTGGTAGACTAAGACCTCCTGTGGTAGTCTGACTGGTAGGGTTATGGAGCGTAGTGGTAGACTAAGACCTCCTGTGGTAGTCTGACTGGTAGGGTGATGGAGCGTAGTGGTAGACTAAGACCTCCTGTGGTAGTCTGACTGGTAGGGTGATGGAGCGTAGTGGTAGACTAAGACCTCCTGTGGTAGTCTGACTGGTAGGGTGATGGAGTGTAGTGGTAGACTAAGACCTCCTGTGGTAGTCTGACTGGTAGGGTGATGGAGCGTAGTGGTAGACTAAGACCTCCTGTGGTAGTCTGATTGGTAGGGTGATGGAGCATAGTGGTAGACTAAGACCTCCTGTGGTAGTCTGACTGGTAGGGTGATGGAGCGTAGTGGTAGACTAAGACCTCCTGTGGTAGTCTGACTGGTAGGGTGATGGAGCGTAGTGGTAGACTAAGACCTCCTGTGGTAGTCTGACTGGTAGGGTGATGGAGCGTAGTGGTAGACTAAGACCTCCTGTGGTAGTCTGACTGGTAGGGTGATGGAGCGTGGTGGTAGACTAAGACCTCCTGTGGTAGTCTGACTGGTAGGGTGATGGAGCCTCCTGTAGTGGTAGACTAAGACCTCCTGTGGTAGTCTGACTGGTAGGGTTATGGAGCGTAGTGGTAGACTAAGACCTCCTGTGGTAGTCTGACTGGTAGGGTTATGGAGCGTAGTGGTAGACTAAGACCTCCTGTGGTAGTCTGACTGGTAGGGTTATGGAGCGTAGTGGTAGACTAAGACTTCTTTGCGTCTGAAATGTTTTGTTGAACAAGCTACAGCGACTGTTTTTAGTGTTTTTGTGACTCAAGTGGATCAGCCCTTCAGTTCTGTGTTGTGTTCAGGTCCGGGAACGGGAGTGCCCTTCCACTGGCACGGCCCCGGCTACTCCGAAGTCATCTACGGAAGAAAGGTGATCCATTTCATCCCGAGCTGTGACTTGTGATCCCGAAACCTGTCTCAGCTTTATAGGGAAGCCCTGAAAGGCCACGTGGAAAAACAGGTTTTTATCTCCTGCGTAGAAGAAAGTTTAACGCGGCTGTTTTACGAGCATAACAGCGAAATGCTAAAAGTAAAGTTTTCAGATATGTAGTCTGTTTATCTTAGTAAGCAAATTCTGGCCAAACTCAGCTGGTTGCTGAGGCAACTAGTCTTTTTTCCCTTTGCAAATGACATAATCCGACTACACATGACCTACTAAAGGTCCCATGGCATGAAAATGTCCCTTTATGAGGTTTTTTAACATTAATATGAGTTCCCCCAGCCTCCACCTTGCCCCCCTCCCCCTCTAGTGGCTGTAATTCTGCACCAAGGCTGAATTTTGGGAAATAGTCTTCAGGTCTATATAAAGAGATTTTAGATACAGTATTAGGGTACCACTAAGGTCTATATAAAAGAGACTTCAGATACAGTATTAGAGACCACTAAGGTCTATATAAAAGAGACTTCAGATACAGTATTAGGGGACCACTAAGGTCTATATAAAAGAGACTTCAGATACAGTATTCGGGACCACTAAGGTCTATATAAAAGTATCCAGTAAGCACCATGTCATGGGACCTTTAATCAGAATCTGAATCCGCCATGTGGACCAGACTGCTGGTTCGTCTCAGTGAGCAGCCGATAACAAGGCTGTCCTATTGCGTTCAGAGGGAATTTTAAAGACAACCGTTTGTCCCGCATCTCGGACAGAGCCCTGCCAATGGGGAGCTTCCAGACCCAACATCTGGATGTGGGTCTGGCTCGTCAGGCTACTTCAGCACAGCGTTCTTGCCCTCAGAACCCGAACTCAGAAGAACTAAGACCACCTGGCCTTCCAGGGCTTCCGTAGCTTCAGCTTCCTGTAGTGAACGATGGGTTTGTGTTCCCGCAGCGGTGGTTCCTCTACCCGCCTGACAAGGAGCCGCACTTCCACCCGAACCGCACCACCTTGTCCTGGCTGACGGAGACGTACCCCCAGCTGCCCGAGGACGAGGCTCCGCTGGAGTGCACCATCAGACCAGGAGAGGTGAACCCACTCAGCGGAGTTCCTTCATCTCTGTGAAAAGTGAACAGACAAACGATCGCCATAGAACTTCCTTTTATCATCCGCTGCAACAGTCAGTCATTAACGGAGGAGGAACATAAATGAACTAGTGTAAAGGAGATTCTCTTCAGGGCTGAACTACGTGGTATTGGATCGGTGCGTAAACTCCAGTACTGTCAGAGACCGAGACCAGTATTTTAGGCGGTATCGGAAGCTTTTCTGATACTGGTATCGGTATGATAAGAACTGGCTTTCACCAAGAACTGACTTCAGTTAAGGTCTATATAAAAGAGATTTCAGATACAGTATTAGGGGACCACTAAGGTCTATATAAAAGAGACTTCAGATACAGTATTAGGGGACCACTAAGGTCTATATAAAAGAGACTTCAGATACAGTATTAGGGACCACTAAGGTCTATATAAAAGAGACTTCAGATACAGTATTAGGGACCACTAAGGTCTATATAAAAGAGACTTGAGATACAGTATTAGGGACCACTAAGGTCTATATAAAGAGACTTCAGATACAGTATTAGGGGACCACTAAGGTCTATATAAAAGAGACTTCAGATACAGTATTAGGGACCACTAAGGTCTATATAAAAGAGACTTCAGATACAGTATTAGGGGACCACTAAGGTCTATGTAAAAGAGACTTCCGATACAGTATTAGGAGACCACTAAGGTCTATATAAAGAGACTTCAGATACAGTATTAGGGACCACTAAGGTCTATATAAAAGCACCATATCATGGGACCTTTAAGGCTCTTTAACATTAGTTTGAACTCACATCTTCCGCGTGTCTGTCAGATTTCCCAGAAGTCCAAGTGTTGTGGTTCTCTCCATCAGGTGCTGTATTTCCCTGACCGCTGGTGGCACGCCACGCTCAACCTGGACACCAGCGTCTTCATCTCCACCTTCCTCGGCTGAGGACAGACGCTCAACTTGGACACCAGCGTCTTCATCTCCACCTTCCTGGGCTGAGGACAGACGCTCAACCTGGACACCAGCATCTTCACCTCCACCTTCCGCGGCTGAGGACAGACGCTCAACCTGGACACCAGCGTCTTCATCTCGGCTGAGGACAGACACTCAACCTGGACACCAGCGTCTTCATCTCCACCTTCCTGGGCTGAGGACAGACGCTCAACCTGGACACCAGCGTCTTCATCTCCACCTTCCAACCTGGACACCAGCGTCTTCATCTCCACCTTCCTCGGCTGAGGACAGACGCTCAACCTGGACACCAGCGTCTTCATCTCCACCTTCCAACCTGGACACCAGTGTCTTCATCTCCACCATCCTCGGCTGAGGACAGACACTCAACCTGGACACCAGCGTCTTCATCTCCACCTTCCTGGGCTGAGGACAGACGCTCAACCTGGACACCAGCGTCTTCATCTCCACCTTCCAACCTGGACACCAGCGTCTTCATCTCCACCTTCCTCGGCTGGGGACAGACGCTCAACCTGGACACCAGCGTCTTCATCTCCACCTTCCTCGGCTGGGGACAGACGCTCAACAACAACAACACGACTGTACTTCCATCTTTCAGCTTTAATTTCTGGGATCATATTTAAGCCTGAATAACCGTTACATTCCACAAAAGTTTGTTTTTTATTTTTCTCTTTAAGAGGAGAGATAAACACTTTAACTTAGCGATATATCAGCAGGAAACCTCCCCAGTCGATTACTTCCAACAACTAGTTTTCACATTACAGGGTTTCGGAAATGTTATGTTCAAATATGCAAATGATCTTGCTAAACATACACATGCTAATTTGCATACATACATTTCCAGGACAGACATGTGAATGTTGGATTTTCTTGTTTCATTGTGCGGATATATTGTGTGTGTGTGTGTGTGTGTTTGTGTGTGTGTGTGTTGGCCCAAGTCACCTGTGACTAAGGAAGTTTTTTGCTGACTTTTTTTGGGGCTTCATGTCGACCAAAGTGAGACTTAAAGACTTTATGAGACATGCAATAATACAGTCAAAGATATTTGAATTTTTCAATGAAATAAAGGCATGTTAAGAACCTCTACGTGTTTCTTTGTGTCTGTTAGATAACAGAGCCAAATATAAAAAACATAACAGTTGCATATAAAAAACGTTTGATTATGATACAGCGTGTCTGTAAAGCCCCCCCCCTAGACGTTGATTTTATATGCGAGGTTTATAAAAACAACCCAGCTGCACCGAGTTACATGTCACAGTCTGAAGACATCTTTTACTGGAAACACAAACGGTGTTCAGCTTCATCATTATTATCTGATCAGGACTTTTTTACAAATACGCCAAGCTCACGACGCGCTAACGCCACGCTAATGTAGGGTGACCAGACGTCCCCGATTTCTGGGGACAGTCCCCGGTTTTGGTGACCTGTCCCCGGCTGGATCTGTCCCCGGAAATGTCCCCGGTTTTCACTGTGACTGACAGACCCGATACTGGAATGAAAGAAAGAAAACTCTGACCAAACGGAGCCGATCGAGCAGCGCTGCTCAGAGCTCAGAGATGTTTTAGAAAGCCGTATTTTACCATGCTAAAATCACTGATTATTTACATGGAGTCTGGTGGAGATATGCTGCTCTATACACGCTAAAATCACTGATTATTTACATGGAGTCTGGTGGAGATATACTGCTCTATACACGCTAAAATCACTGATTATTTACATGGAGTCTGGTGGAGATATACTGCTCTATACACGCTAAAATCACTGATTATTTACATGGAGTCTGGTGGAGATATGCTGCTCTATACATGCTAAAATCACTGATTATTTACATGGAGTCTGGTGGAGATATGCTGCTCTATACACGCTAAAATCACTGATTATTTACATGGAGTCTGGTGGAGATATGCTGCTCTATACACGCTAAAATCACTGATTATTTACATGGAGTCTGGTGGAGATATGCTGCTCTATACACGCTAAAATCACTGATTATTTACATGGAGTTTGGTGGACTTTTATGTTTTTAAAAATGATCTTAATCTTTAACAGAAAGGTCAGCCTCCCTAGAAATCCTTTCCATAATGTTATCAGACACTTAGAATATTAATCTGAGTCTGTCAGCAGCAAAACGAGCACTTTATGAACGTAAATACAAGCTGGACAATTCTCCCATTAACTTCCATTGTAGCTTGTTTCTCTGCTGCCGACTGCAGCGATCTCGTTTCATACTGCATCAATGTCAAAGGAAAATACTTCCTCAATAGTTTATATTGTATCTGATACTCAATGAGCTGTTGCAAAAACAAGCCTGAAGCAATAAAGCAAAAGCTGTCAGATAAATGTAGTTCAGTAACCATGACAACATTACGAAATACTAGGACTTTCTATCTTGAAATATTAGGACATTTTATCTTGAAACATTCCCCTCTGAGGTGTAGTGGAGTTTGTGGGGGGGGGGCTGCAGCTCAGCCCCTAATGAGAACAGCTCTAGGTCTAGTGTTCCCGTTTTAAGTTTTACAAAAATTAAAAACATGACGTGTTTTGGAGGTATTTACGCTTCTGAGCTGAAAATGTCCCCGGACATCTGGTCACCTTACGACCTTACGATCTGAAAAGCTTTTAGCAGATTATTGGGGTTCCCCATTTCATGCGGCCTGCATATGATCATTGTACCTCATGGAATTGTGTTTAAATGTACAATGAAGACGTGTGAAAATAAACCTGAACCTGATGGGCGGCACAAAATAGGCAACACACAGGCCAAAACCCAAAAAAACAGTGATATGGAAATGTCAGAGGAGAAAACACTGGCGTTAGCATTGTTGTCGGGTTGTTTCCGTAATATCTGATGACTCATCGGGGTCATTTTAGGATTTAAGACAGTACATATATTACATATTCCTCCTTTACAGTTAGCTTGCTCCGGCGGCTGCAGGACACACGTCTTCCAACAGACCCTCTGAAACTTCCTTTCCTCTCATTGGTCAGTAGTCCTCCACCCATCCGTTCTCCAAAATAAAAGCATCGATGACTTCCTTCATGGCCAGGTTTGGGATGAGCTGATCTTGGGTCAGAGGAGAGCGCGTCACCGGGTCGAAATGGCCGACTCGCTGCAACAGAACAACACACACATCTTTTTTTATTTATATTTATATATATTTCAGGGGTTTTCCTGCCATTTTAAAGCTTTAGTGCATAACTTTTTGATTTTAATGAAGGTCTGTTACATTCAAGCCATTGCCAAATGAGTTGCTATGAAGCTGACAAAACTAGTAAAACTAGTAAGGTGGTGTTAGTGGAAACTAAAAAAAGTCTGAAAAAGGGACAAAAATGTCAAATTTGTGACCCGGGAGGACAATACAAGGGTTAAAAAGTGGTAAAGTATGATATATTCAGCGATATATTACGCGTAATAATACAGTGATAATAAAAGACTTTAACAGAGTATTTTAGCTGTGTTGTTAGTACTTTTACTGGAGTATTTTACCTGCAGGTGCTCTTCGATGTCTTTCCTGTCGTAGGTGACTCCGCTGGGAGTGATGCAGGGCTCTCTCATCAACTCAAAGCTGATCTTTCCACACAGGAAGTCGGGGATCTCTCGCTTCTGTCAAACAAACACATCAACACATTATCCGATATGCCGATATGTATTATATATTATATAAAACAAATCCAGAAACACGTTACGAAAACATAAACAGACTTCCCTAACATTAGTTATTTGTAGTTATTTATTAGTTCACACTGAAATAATATGATGATAATTTGTTTTATTGACACAACAGAACATCAAAGTATACAGACAGACTATGCAACGCCATCACTAACAGGGACGTTGTAGAGTGTCCTCTGGTGGACAGACTATGCAACGACATCACTAACAGGGACGTTGTAGAGCGTCCTCTGGTGGACAGACTATGCAACGCCATCACTAACAGGGACGTTGTAGAGCGTCCTCTGGTGGACAGACTATGCAACGCCATCACTAACGGGGTCGTTGTAGAGCGTCCTCTGGTGGACAGAGTATGCAACGCCATCACTAACAGGGACGTTGTAGAGCGTCCTCTGGTGGACAGACTATGCAACGCCATCACTAACGGGGTCGTTGTAGAGCGTCCTCTGGTGGACAGACTATGCAACGCCATCACTAACGGGGTGGTTGTAGAGCGTCCTCTGGTGGACAGACTATGCAACGCCATCACTAACAGGGACATTGTAGAGCGTCCTCTGGTGGACAGACTATGCAACGCCATCACTAACAGGGACGTTGTAGAGCGTCCTCTGGTGGACAGACTATGCAACGCCATCACTAACGGGGACGTTGTAGAGCGTCCTCACCATCACTTATCATGGTTGACCGTCCGTTTTTATTTTTAAATATTAATTTATTATATTAATGAATATTAAAAAATAAAATAAAAAATATAAGCCGATTTTTTAAATCGGTCATTATAAATGCAGATACCGATAAATCAGGAAATGCCTAATATCGGCCAATATATCGGTCGGGCTCTAAAATGTAGATGTAGCAAGTATCTCACTATCCTCATTCCTATTTTAAGATGCTACAGTCTCAGGTTAGAACGGAAGTACCAAGAGTGGTTTCTATGGAGATGATACACGTCTCGTCTCATTGGTGGAAACCGGCAGGTGTCAGAACGCTGCAGAGCTGAACTGGGCTGAACCGGGCTGAACCGGGCTGAACTGGGCCTAAGTTTTTGACTGACCTTCCTTTTCTCGTCCACTTGACAGAACAGCTCCTCCATGTCTGACAGATACTTGTCCTGTAGAAACACACACCTCTTAAAAAGGTAATAATGCTACATATGCTACATGTTTTAACGCGTGTTACTGAGACCTACGTGTTTTGTGTGAATCTTGTTTGGATTGTGTTGAATTCTGCTGTCGTTGTCGTCTTCTTTCTGTCTGCTGCCCTCCACTTCTCTGTAGACACACACACACACACACACACACACACACACACACAGACACACACACAAACCCCACGACACACACACACACACACACATCCACACAAAGACACACATTCAAACCCCCCAACACACACACACACAAACAAACACACACACACACACACACACACACACGCACACACACACACCCCATTACTTTACAGGAACCAGGTAAGATATACAGTGGGTACGGAAAGTATTCAGACCCCTTTAAATTTTTCACTCTTTGTTTCATTGCAGCCTTTTTCCAAAAATCAAAAAAGTTCATTTTATTTCTCAGTAATGTACACTCAGCAACCCATCTTGACAGAAAAAAAACAGAAATTTAGAAATTTTTGCATATTTATTAAAAAACAAAAACTGAAATATCACATGGTCATAAGTATTCAGACCCTTTGTTCAGTATTTAGTAGAAGCACCCTTTTGATCTAATACAGCCATGAGTCGTTTTGGGAAAGATGCAACAAGTTTCTCACATCTGGATTTGGGTATCCTCTGCCATTCCTCCTTGCAGATCCTCTCCAGTTCTGTCAGGTTGGATGGTAAACGTTGGTGGACAGTCATTTTCAGGTCTCTCCAGAGATGCTCAATTGGGTTTAAGTCAGGGCTCTGGCTGGGCCATTCAAGAACAGCCACAGAGTTGTTGTGAAGCCACTCCTTCGTTATTTTAGCGGTGTGCTTAGGGTCATTGTCTTGTTGGAAGGTAAACCTTCGGCCCAGTCTGAGGTCCAGAGCACTCTGGAAAAGGTTTTCGTCCAGGATATCCCTGTACTTGGCCGCATTCATCTTTCCCTCGATTGCAACCAGTCGTCCCTGTCCCTGCAGCTGAAAAACACCCCCACAGCATGATGCTGCCACCACCATGCTTCACTGTTGAGACTGTATTGGACAGGTGATGAGCAGTGCCTGGTTTTCTCCACACATACCGCTTAGAATTAAGGCCAAAAGTTCTATCTTGGTCTCATCAGACCAGAGGATTTTATTTATCACCATCTTGGAGTCCTTCAGGTGTTTTTTAGCAAACTCCATGCGGGCTTTCATGTGTCTTGCACTGAGGAGAGGCTTCCTTCGGGCCACTCTGCCATAAAGCCCCGACTGGTGGATTGCTGCAGTGATGGTTGACTTACTACAACTTTCTCCCATCTCCCGACTGCATCTCTGGAGCTTAGCCACAGTGACCATTGGGTTCTTCTTTGCCTCTCTCACCAAGGCTCTTCTCCCCCGATAGCTCAGTTTGACCGGACGGCCAGCTCTAGGAAGGGTTCTGGTCGTCCCAAACGTCTTCCATTTGAGGATTATGGAGGCCACTGTGCTCTTAGGAACCTTAAGTGCAGCAGAAATTTTTTTGTAACCTTGACCAGATCTGTGCCTTGCCACAATTCTGTCTCTGAGCTCTTCAGGCAGTTCCTTTGACCTCATGATTGTCATTTGCTCTGACATGCACTGTGAGCTGTAAGGTCTTATATAGACAGGTGTGTGGCTTTCCTAATCAAGTCCAATCAGTATAATCAAACACAGCTGGACTCCAATGAAGGTGTAGAACCATCTCAAGGATGATCAGAAGAAATAGACAGCACCTGAGTTACATATGAGGGTCACGGCAAAGGGTCTGAATACTTATGACCATGTGATATTTCAGTTTTTGTTTTTTAATAAATATGCAAAAATTTCTAAATTTCTGTTTTTTTTTCTGTCAAGATGGGTTGCTGAGTGTACATTACTGAGAAATAAAATGAACTTTTTTGATTTTTTGGAAAAAAGCTGCAATGAAACAAAGAGTGAAAAATTTAAAGGGGTCTGAATACTTTCCGTACCCACTGTATTTCCCAGTGACGTGTGTGTTTATGGCTGATTGGACCCATAGACTGTATATATATATATATATATATATATATATATATATATATATATATATATATATATATATATATATATATATATATATATATATATATATTAAGGGTCTATAACTTGGGCCTGCCTCTTCTTCTCCGAGAGGATGAGTTTGGTGAGGTAGGCGTGCAGCTCGCTCTCCTGGTTGATCCTCCTCTCCTCCATGTTGTTCCAACGCTGCTTCTTAGCGATCCGCAGCGCGCTGGGGATGTCGTCACCAAAGTTCAGACGCTGCTCTTTCGCCAGGTTATAGGCTGGAAAACAAAGATGGATTCATCACTCTTTTTTAGTTGTTTGGGGGTATCAACCTGGATCCTATTTTCTTGTGTGTGTGTGTGTGTATGTGTATGTGTGTGTGTTTTTAGTTAAAGAGTAAGATCCTTTTAGTTTAACATGAAACAGCCCCAAAATCACCATCACCAAACCCACCAGACTCCATGTAAATAATCACTACTTTTAGCGTGTATAGAGCAGCATATCTCCACCAGACTAAATGTAAATAATCACTACTTATAGCGTGTATAGAGCAGCATATCTCCACCAGACTCCATGTAAATAATCACTACTTTTATCATCGTAAAACACACTTCATTCAAATTGGACAGAATCTAATAAAACTACTGGTGGAGTCTGGTGGAGATATGCTGCTCTATACACGCTAAAAGTAGTGATTATTTACATGGAGTCTGGTGGGTTTGGTGATGGTGATGTTGGGGCTGTTTCATGTTAAACTAAAAGGATCTTACTCTTTAATTAAAAGGTCTCTGTAGGGATCCATCCCATAATGTTGTCACACACTTAGAATAATAATCTGAGTCTGTCAGCAGCAACAACACAACTTTTAGTGGACGCTGATTGATCCTGAACACCTGTCCTGTAGGGTAACATTACAGCTTGTTTCTACCTGATGCTGAACATCTGTCCTGTAGGGTTACATTACAGCTTGTTTCTCCCTGATGCTGAACATCTGTCCTGTAGGGTAACATTACAGCTTGTTTCTACCTGATGCTGAACATCTGTCCTGTAGGGTAACATTACAGCTTGTTTCTCCCTGATGCTGAACATCTGTCCTGTAGGGTTACATTACAGCTTGTTTCTACCTGATGCTGAACATCTGTCCTGTAGGGTAACATTACAGCTTGTTTCTACCTGATGCTGAACATCTGTCCTGTAGGGTAACATTACAGCTTGTTTCACCCTGATGCTGAACATCTGTCCTGTAGGGTAACATTACAGCTTGTTTCTACCTGATGCTGAACATCTGTCCTGTAGGGTAACATTACAGCTTGTTTCACCCTGATGCTGAACATCTGTCCTGTAGGGTAACATTACAGCTTGTTTCTACCTGATGCTGAACATCTGTCCTGTAGGGTTACATTACAGCTTGTTTCTACCTGATGCTGAACATCTGTCCTGTAGGGTAACATTACAGCTTGTTTCTACCTGATGCTGAACATCTGTCCTGTCGGGTAACATTACAGCTTGTTTCTCCCTGATGCTGAACATCTGTCCTGTAGGGTAACATTACAGCTTGTTTCTACCTGATGCTGAACATCTGTCCTGTAGGGTTACATTACAGCTTGTTTCTACCTGATGCGGAACATCTGTCCTGTAGGGTTAACATTACAGCTTGTTTCTCCTGATGCTGAACATCTCTGTCCTGTAGGGTAACATTACAGCTTGTTTCTCCCTGATGTTGAACATCTGTCCTGTAGGGTAACATTACAGCTTGTTTCTCCCTGATGCTGAACATCTGTCCTGTAGGGTAACATTACAGCTTGTTTCTCCCTGATGCTGAACATCTGTCCTGTAGGGTAACATTACAGCTTGTTTCTACCTGATGCTGAACATCTGTCCTGTAGGGTAACATTACAGCTTGTTTCTCCCTGATGCTGAACATCTGTCCTGTCGGGTAACATTACAGCTTGTTTCTACCTGATGCTGAACATCTGTCCTGTAGGGTAACATTACAGCTTGTTTCTACCTGATGCTGAACATCTGTCCTGTAGGGTTACATTACAGCTTGTTTCTACCTGATGCTGAACATCTGTCCTGTAGGGTAACATTACAGCTTGTTTCTACCTTTAAACCAACCGTTAAGATACTGAACTGTAAACCTCGTACCTTTCTGCAGGTTTCCGATGGCCTCGTCGTAGCTCTCCATCTCCAGGTGGCACTGACCCATGAAGAAGTGAGCTTTGACCGACTGGCCGTCGAGCTCCAGCGCGTGTCGGCAGTCTGCCAGAGCTTTGTCGTGCTGCTGCAGCTTCACGTAGCACAGCGCTCGGTTGGTGTAGTACGCCGGGACAGACGGACTGTGGCTCTGAGAGATGAGACACACACCCAGCCTGTTACCTGCAGGCACTCAGAGAATCTGCCAAAATACAGACTCACCGTCACTGGCCGGTGTGAGGAGAGGGCAGAGTGGAGTCGCGCATGCGTCACATTGCGACAAGTAGCCTCCGAGATGCTAACGAGAGACTTCTCGAGAGAGAGAAGAGTCTCGCAGCGGTGCCGGGGGGGGCAATAAAAGACAAGATGCATCTGCATCGTCATAGCGACGTGTTGATAGCGTCGTTGTTTTCTTATAATAGCTCGATATGTCGCTATCAGCTGGAACATGAGCTCTATTACAACCTGTCCCATAGTGATCATGTGATGTTGTCCCATAGTGATCATGTGATGTTGTCCCATAGTGATCATGTGATGGTTGTCCCATATTGATCATGTAATGTTGTCCCTTAGTGATCATGTGATGTTGTCCCATATTGATCATGTAATGTTGTCCCTTAGTGATCATGTGATGTTGTCCCATAGTGATCATGTGATGGAGACGGGATCCATTTTGTCTAGAAACACTTTGTTGTTGTTGAATGTTGTGATTCAGTGTAAATGAATGGAAACACCTTAAAATGTCTCCAACCAATCCGATATACCAGTCTGACCCTAAAACAGCGTCATGTGACGTCATCACCAGGTTTTTATTGGCTGTAAAGCCGTTGGATGGAAACACACTTCCACCAGATTTATTCTCAGGAGTTTTTTAACCGAACTTCAGATAATTTGATGAGTGGATGGAAACTTAGAGCCATGCTTGCTCTGCTTCACTCACTATGGCTTTGCCGTAGCAGGCGGCAGCCTCCAGGTACTTGCGGTTCAGGAAGAGGCGGTTGCCCTGCTCCTTCAGCTCCTGGGCCGACACCGAGGAGATTTTCTCGGGGCTTTCTGGCATTTTGTCCCCCAGACTCGCTGCACCGCCGGCGGCTGCCCCCTTGCTTTGCTTCCCTATCCTGACGCTCAGGTCCGACGCACCGGGACGGACGCTGAGAGGACGAGAACACAGACAGAGATCACTTAACCCACATGTTGTCCTTGGGTCAAATTTTACCCGTTTTCAGTTCTTTTTTTTTTTTTAATGGCAGAAAAAATGGGCCATCAAAATAAGCGCTGAAAATGTCAACAATAAAACTATCAAAAAACTTAAATTTAAACATAAAAAAGCACCCATAACATTGAAAAAGTGACAAAAATGTCGTAAAAAGCGATAATAATGTTGAAAAAAGTGACCAAAACGTTTTTTTTTTCATGGTTGACGGGAAGACAACACACGTTCAGAAGCATTCAGATCCATTACTTAACCCTCATGTTGTAGCTGGAGAGGGGCCAGTTCACCTCCTGGGCACTGCCAAGGTGCTCTTGAGCAAGGCACCGAACCCCCAACTGCTCAGGGCACCTTTCCATGGGCAGCCCCCCCCTCCCCACACTCTGACATCCCTCCATTAGTGCATGTATAGGACCTGAGCATGTGTGTGTAGTTCAGGCCTGTGTGTAATAACAACAGAGTGTAAATTGTAACTTCACCTTGCAGGATTAATAAAGTATACATTATTATTATTATTAAAATGTTAATTATTAAATTAAAAAAATCATTGATGTGCCTGTTATCCATCTTTCTAATTAAGTTATGTAACCAGCCTTTCTGAGAAGCTTTATTCCAGATTTTAAACTACACGATTCAGGTGATCCAGACCTTCAGGTGAGGGGAGAGGTTTTGGGAGGTGGGTGTGGCTCATCCACCGGTACCGACCCCGTGCTGCCTCCTCAGGGCCGAATTTGAGCCGTGAAGTTGGGCCGAATTCAGTATTACTGCCCCACCACGGCGGGGGTCTGATGCGGACCGGATGCCCCGCACATTCACGGCTGGCTGACTTATTGAATTTTAAAAGCCTGAAAAAGATCGATGACTCTGGCAGCACTCACCGACGTTACTGCGTAGCCTCGATCAGCTGGGTGTGTTACGGATTCTCACGGTTGGTGTCTGCCGACATTAGAGACACAACAAAAACACACCGACGTGTTTTATATTAACTAGATTTGAGCTTTCCGTCCGGTGGGAATCACTGCTAACGTGTAGCTAACGTTGGCCAGCTAGCCAGCTTGCTCTTTGATACCGAAGCAGCTGCTGTTATGAAGCTATAAAACCATTGTGTTTAACATTATTTCACGGAACAAATTTAACTAATGTGACACACAGAGACATAATTAATAACATAAGACTCACGTGACGTTACAGTTTCACCACGCGGAACCGAAATATGAAGAACTAACGGTTTCTTGTGATGTGGCTAGGTGGCTAGGTGGCTAACTACCTTGCTACAAGCAGGTTGTCTTGCCAACAGATGTTTTGGTTTTGATCTGTGACGTAAACGCGTCGACGTGAGACACGTCCTACGTCAGGCCAACGGTGAAAATAATATAAATATAAATAGTCGTTTTTATTTTTTTTTGTTATGGAAAGAATAAAATAAGTTGTTTAAAATGAAATAAAATAAAAAATAAAAAATATGTATAAATAAATGAGTTTGTTTCTAAATAAATAAAATATTAAGGCATTTGTTTAAAATATATACATACAGTTATAATAAAATATACTTTAATTTAAAAAAAATAAAATAAACGTATTTTAAAAAATAAAAAAGAATACAATATAAATAAATACGTTTGTTTCCAAAAATGTACAAATAATTTGTTTAAAAAATAAATAAATACACAACATAAAATATAAATGCAATGGTATAATAAAAATGAGCAAAAATAAAATAATAAAAAAATATAAAAATAAAAATAATTTCAATAAATAAGTTTGTTTCCAAAAAAAAGTTTTTACAATAAATACAACACAATAACCACATCAGAATACACAGAAATATAACAGATGAGCCAAAGATAAAGAGATATATGTTTTAATTCATTAAGCATCATAACAGCTTTCAAACATTTGCATAGTTTATACGTCTCTAACAATAATAATGTTTGGGAATAATAAGCACAAAATATCTTTTCTCTACCGTGCCACGAGGAGAGTCCAGCATATTCAAAGTTCATAAAGTGCTAATGCTTTCACACAGCCAGTCTCACATCAAAAACTTTATTTAAACATCCTGCGTGAAGAACACTGAGGAGAATTAAAACTGAGAATATTCTTGGCAGCCAGTTCAGACTAACTAAAGTTACTAACTAACTAACTAACTAAAGTTACTAACTAACTAACTAAAGTTACTAACTTCTATTCATCTACCACCAGTGCAATTAGGACAGCATGTTCATTAATGTGCATTGTCTTGAATTAATAAAATAAATACAAATAAAATAAATACATTTCTGGAATTTATGGTCAATAAACCTCATTTATAGGAAATTATCCGTAATGTTTGAGTTAGAAAAGCAGAAATTAGGAATTATTGAGACTAAAATTAAAGGAATGGATGTTGATGATAATCACAGACTGGAATATGTCAACTTTTACTCAATACTATTTCAAAAACACTTCCATTTGTTTTACAATGCTATAAAATTGAATAAGACGCCCCAAAATTAATGAAAGTAGAGATTTGTACTTGGCAAAGAGCGTTGGGTGGAATCAATCATGTTATTTTGGGGAATTACAAAGAACATTGATATAGGACAACATGAGGACAACACGAGGACAACATGAGGACAACATGAGGACAACATGAGGACAACATGAGGACAACATGAGGACAACATGGGGACAACATGAGGACAACATGAAGACAACATGAGGACAAAATGAGGACAACATGAGGACAACATGGGGACAACATGAGGACAACATGAAGACAACATGAGGACAAAATGAGGACAACATGAGGACAACATGAGGGTTAAAGAAGCTGCCTCCGTGTTGACATGTGTTTGGTGGGAACCAGTTCTTGAGTCCCCGTCAGAGGGGGCGCGGCTGATGCAGACCGGCTGTCTCCGGGCTCAGGGCAGGACTGTGTGTTGCCTTCAGGGGACTCCAGTTCCCCAGAGAAGCCTGGGCGGCCTTTCGATGAGCCAGCCGGTGTGTGATGGAGAACCCGGCGTTTCCCTCCAGCTGGGACAAAACCACCAGCACCTGCCTGAGAGAGAGAGGAGCCTTCTTCACATCCAACATATTAATATATACACAGTATATATATTGAGAAATATACACTCACCTAAAGGATTATTAGGAACACCTGTTCAATTTCCCATTAATGCAATTATCTAATCAGCCAATCACATGTTGCTTCAATACATTTAAGGGTGTGGTCCTGGTCCAGACCATCTCCTGAACTCCAAACTGAATGTCAGAATGGGAAAGAAAGGGGATTTAAGACATTTGGAGCGTGGCATGGTTGTTGGTGCCAGACGGGCCGGTCTGCTCAGTTACTGGGATGTTCACGCACAAACATTTCTAGGGTTTACAAAGAATGGTGTGAAAAGGGAAAAACACCCAGCATGCAGCAGTCCTGGGGAGGGAAATGCCTCGCTGATGCTAGAGGTCAGAGGAGAATGGGCTGACTGATTCAAGCTGATAGAAGAGCAACTTTGACTGAAATAACCACTCGTTACAACCGAGGTATGCAGCAAAGCATTTGTGAAGCCACAACACGCACAACCTTGAGGCGGATGGGGTACAACAGCAGAAGACCCCACCGGGTACCACTCATCTCCACTACAAATAGGAACAAGAGGCTACAATCTGCAAGAGCTCACCAAACCTGGACAGTTGAACACTGGAAAAATGTTGCCTGGTCTGATGAGTCTGGTTTCTGTTGAGACCTTCAGATGGTAGAGTCAGAATGAGAACATGGATCCATCATGCCTTGTTACCACTGTGCAGGCTGCTGGTGGTGGTGTAATGGTGTGGGGGAGGTTTTCTTGGCACACTTTAGGCCCCTTAGTGCCATTGGGCATGGTTTAAATGCCCCGGCCTACCTGAGCATTGTTTCTGACCATGTCCATCCCTTTATGGCCACCATGTCCCCGTCCTCTGATGGCTACTTCCAGCAGGATAATGCACCATGTCTCAAAGCTCACATCATTTCAAATTGGTTTCTTGAACATGACGATGAGTTCACTGGACTAAAATGGCCCCCCCAGTCACCAGATCTCCACCCAATAGAGCATCTTTGGGATGTGGTGGAACGGGAGCTTCGTGCCCTGGAGGTGCATCCCACAAATCTCCATCAACTACAAGATGCTCTCCTCTCAATATGGGCCGACATCTCTAAAGAATGCTTTCAGCACCTTGTTGAATCAATGCCACGTAGAATTAAGAAAGGGGGTCAAACACAGTCTTAGTATGGTGTTCCTAATAATCCTATAGGTGAGTGTGTGTGTGTGTGTGTGTGTATATATATATATATATATATATATATATATATATATATATAGATGATATATATATATATATATATATATATAGTTGTGTATTTGTCGTGTAACAGATGAGTGTCCTTATTAACTGAAGCTGAGGTAAATTAATAGATGTGTAGTTGTGTATTTGTTGTGTAACAGGTGTGTAGTTGTGTATTTGTTGTGTAACAGGTGTGAGAGGTGTGTAGTTGTGTATTTGTTGTGTAACAGGTGTGAGAGGTGTGTAGTTGTGTATTTGTTGTGTAACAGGTGTGAGAGGTGTGTAGTTGTGTATTTGTTGTGTGAACAGGTGTGAGGTGTGTAGTTGTGTATTTGTTGTGTAACAGGTGTGAGAGGTGTGTAGTTGTGTATTTGTTGTGTAACAGGTGTAACAGGTGTGAGAGGTGTGTAGTTGTGTATTTGTTGTGTAACAGGTGTGAGAGATGTGTAGTTGTGTATTTGTTGTGTGAGAGGTGTGTAGTTGTGTATTTGTTGTGTGAGAGGTGTTTAGTTGTGTATTTGTTGTGTAACAGGTGTGAGAGGTGTGTAGTTGTGTATTTGTTGTGTAACAGGTGTGAGAGGTGTGTAGTTGTGTATTTGTTGTGTAACAGGTGTGAGAGGTGTGTAGTTGTGTAGTTGTTGTATAACAGGTGTGAGAGATGTGTAGTTGTGTATTTGTTGTGTAACAGGTGTGAGAGGTGTGTAGTTGTGTATTTGTTGTGTAACAGGTGTGAGAGGTGTGTAGTTGTGTATTTGTTGTGTAACAGGTGTGAGAGGTGTGTAGTTGTGTAGTTGTGTAACAGGTGAGTGGACCTGTGCAGAGGAGGGACGCTGTCCACCGTCTTCAGGCTGCTGCGCGTGGACACCACGTTGAAGCTGTCGCTGCAGTCACATGACACGTGGAGGTGGTGTCTCGGGTGTCTGTTCTCCACCATGACGACGAGCCCCGCCCAGCCGTGCGTCAGGTAGTAACACGTCATCCCCTCCCGACCCTGGGGGGGACTCAGAGCCGTTACCATAGTGAAACCGCTTTCATCCATTCAAAGCTTTATTTAAACAGGATTAAAAAAACTCAGGTAAATACAGAGACACAGAGACACTTCCATGTAAACAGAGACTGACGGATGGGCGGACAGACAGACGGACGGACGTACAACCAGACGGACGGACAGACAGAGAGACAGATGGACGGACAGACGGAGAGATGGACGGACAGACGGAGAGACGGACGGACAACCAGACGGACGGACAGACAGACAGATGGACGGAGAGACGGACGGACAAACAGAGAGACAGATGGACGGACAGAGAGACAGATGGACGGAGAGAGAGACAGATGGACGGAGAGATGGAGAGACAGACGAACAAACAGACGGACAAACAGACGGATGGACAAACAGAGAGACAGATAGATGGACGGACAGACGGACGGACGGACAAACAGACAGAGAGACAGATGGACAGAGAGATGGAGAGACGGACGGACAAACAGACGGATGGACGGATGCACGGACGGACCAACAGAGCGTTACCTCGTGTCTCTCTCCTCTGGTCTCCGCCAGCTGGATGACGGCGTCGGCGATGACGGTGTTGGAGGCCGAGACCGTCTCCACCATCACCAGCCGGGAGCTGTAGACGGCCAGCGTGTAACCGGGCTCCTCTGGTCGGCCGCCGCTCGCTGAAACACACGGCACTGCTTTATATACACACACACATATATACATATATATATACACACACATATATACATATATATATACACACACATATATACATATATATATACACATACACATATACATATATCTACACACACACACACATATATATATATATATATATACATATACACACATATATACATATATATGTATACACACACACACATATATATATACACACATACACATATACACACATATACACACACACATGTATATATATATATATACACACACACATACACACACATATATTAACACATTAACCCTTGTGTTGTCTTCCCGTCAAAATTCAAAATCAGCCCGTTTGTTGACATTTTTTATCAATGTTTTTAACTTTTTCTTAAGTTTTTGTCCTTTTTTTCAACACTTTTGTCACTTTTTTTGTTTTTCAAATACTATAAAATTGAATAAGACGCCCCAAAATTAATGAAAGTAGAGATTTGTACTTGGAAAAGAGCGTTGGGTGGAATCAATCATGTTATTTTGGGGAATTACAAAGAACATTGATATAGGACAACGGGTCATTTTGACCCGGGGACAACATGGAATCTTTGGGCTATTTTGCTTCCATAACATATTAATAAATAAACAGTATCAGCAGAGTATTGCACACGTTAGTCCTCACCGGCTGCCGGCGGGCCGGTGCTGTGCCAGTGGTTGAAGGCGCAGCAGAGCACGGCGTACTCTCCCGGCTCCAGCATGGCGTCGCAGCCCACGAACCGCCTCACCGAGCGGCGGCTGTGAGCCAGCACACGGCCGAGCGCCAGCGCCCCCGAGCTGTCGTAGGACACCCGAAACAAAAGCACGCACAAGTCCAGCAGGTGGCTCTCTGCCGTGTCCCATCGCCTGAAGACACAGGAGACACAGGTAACACAGGAGACACAAGAGACAAAGGAAACACAGGAGACACAGGAGACACAAGAGACACAGGAAATATTAGACACATGAAACACAGGAGACACAGAGACACAGGAAACACGGGAGACACAAGAAAAACAGGAGACACAGGAAAAACAGGAGACACAGGAGACACAAGAAACACAGGAGACACAAGAAACACAGAAAACACAGGAGACACAAGAAACACAGGAGACACAAGTAACACAGGAAACAGGAGACACAAGAAACACAGGAGACACAAGAAACACAGGAGACACAAGGAACACAGAAAACACAGGAGACACAGGAGACACAAGAAACACAGAGACACAGGAGACACAGGAGACACAGGAGACAAAGGAAACACATGAGACACAAGAAACACAGGAGACACAGGAAACACAGGAGACACAAGAACACAGGAGACACAGGAGACACAAGAAACACAGGAAACAGGAAACACAGGAGACACAGGAAACACAGGAGACACAAGAAACACAGGAGACACAAGAAACACAGGAGACACAGGAAACACAGGAAACACAGAAAACACAGGAGACACAGGAAACACAGGAGACACAGGAAACACAGGAGACACAGGAGAACACAGGAGACACAGGAAACACAGGAGACACAGGAAACACAGGAGACACAGGAAACACAGGAGACACAGAAAACACAGGAGACACACAAACACAGGAAACACAGGAGACACAGGAAACACACAGGAGACAGGAGACACAGAAAACACAGGAAACACAGGAGACAAGTTAAGTTCAGACAGAAACTAAGTTTCCATCCACGTGTCAATCGAATCATCTGAAGTTAAAAAAACAAAAACCTCCTGGTAATAAATCTGGTGAAAGTGTGTTTCCATCCAACGGCTTTACAGCCAATAAAAACCTGGAGATGACGTCACATGACGGATATCGTATATCGGATTGGTTGGAGACATTTTAAGGTATATCCATTCATTTACACTGAATCACAACATTCAACAACAAAGTGTTTCTAGACAAAATGGATCCCGTACCATCACATGATCACTATGGGACAACATCACATGATCACTATGGGACAACATCACATGATCAATATGGGACAACATCACATGATCAATATGGGACAGGCTATAGAGCTCATGTTCCAGCTGATAGCGACATATTGAGCTATAATAAGAAAACGACGACGCTATCAACACGTCGCTATGACAATGCAGATGAGTCATCTATCTCATGTCAAGACTCAAGTCTTGAATACCAAGTCAAAGTTCTTCGTTCATAAATCTCAATCAAGCAAGTCTTAAGTCCTCAAATATGTGAGTCTGACTCGCGTGACTCGAGTCAGACCGCGTGACTCGAGTCAGGTCGCGTGACTCGAGTCAGGCCGCGTGACTCGCTTGACTCGAGTCAGGCCGCGTGACTCGAGTCTCGCGTGACTCGAGTCAGGCCGCGTGACTCGCTTGACTCAAGTAGGTCGCGTGACTCGAGTCAGGCCGCGTGACTCGCTTGACTCAAGTCAGGCCGCGTGACTCGAGTCAGGCCGCGTGACTCGCTTGACTCAAGAGTCAGGCCGCGTGACTCGAGTCAGGCCGCGTGACCCTGCGCGTAGCTCCAGGTGTGATGCGGTGTGCGGCAGGTGTAGCGCTGTCCTACCTGCTGCCCTGCTGGAACAGAGCCAGCTCCATGGCCGTCCTCTCCAGCACCGTGATGGACACCACCGTCACCGGGACATCGGCTCCTCGCGGGAACACGCCCGCCGCTCGCACCTCCTGCCAGTCCGAGTGAATCTTACAGATATCCACGGAGTCAAAGTACCTACCAGGGTCACACACACACACACACACACACACACACACACACACACACACAGTTGTCATTGTGGCGGGTTGCAACCCTAAAATGACCTAAAACTTAATCGCATTTCATTTATTGCATGAGAAGAATATCATCAAGATAAAGTCAGATGAGACCGAATGGATTTCCTTTGAGTCGATATTCATGATATTCCATCAAATTTTATTGTTTCCAAAGGGATTTTTCATTTGATATCACTTAATTCGGATGAAAACACACATGCACGCACACACACACACACACACACACTGTTTTGCTACGTTGACCGGTGTCACTCCCCAATGTGAGTCGGGTGCAGATGTGAGTCGTGCATGCTCAGATTTAAATAGTTTACGACGTAACTGTCATACTGAAATTCGTGAAATCTATGAAATAATAAAGTTTTCTCATTATGAACAATAACAGAAGATGGGAATCATTTCAGAAACGTTGTAGCTAGCTATGATTGTTTGATGCTAACTTGTAGCTAAGCTAGCAGTGAACCAACTTGGTTAAGTAGGTCCATTTTTACTGTGTTGACATTACAGAAGTCTCTCGTTAGCATCTCATATGCTAACCAAAGATGCTAACTACTTGTTGTAAAGTGACACATGCGCAACTCAAATCTGCACTCTCCTCACATTGGGCAGGGACACCGTACCCACCTGATAAAATCCCAGAAGTCCATCCAGAACAGGCCGTCCTCGCCCGCTGGGCGCACAGCTCCCTCTTCAGGTGGGGGGGCCAGTCCGGCCAGGCGTCCGCCCAGCTGCCGGTCCAGGAGAAGCGACCCCACGGGTTCCTCAGCTGCAGCAACCTGACGCAGGAAGCAGATGTCAGACGCTGCATTATCAACAAAAACATCTCAAAATACAACATGAACAAGCCAAATCCTCTGGGTGGGCAAAGCAGAGAAAGGGGAGGTAACCTTGGCCCTTATGATGTCATAAGGGGAAATGAACGAGTGCCGTGTCAGAGGGAGGAGACTGAGAGAAGAAAATCCTGCTCCAGACCAGGTCAGGTTACTGAGTCAGTTACCATAGTAACTGACTCTAATGGGGAGTTACCTTAGCAACGGAGTTATCATGGTAACTGACTCTGAGGTGGAGTTACCCCTCTTTCTGAAACGGGCCAGAGTTACCATAGTAACAGAGGTGGAGTTACCATAGTAACTGACTCTGAGGTGGAGTTACCCCTCTTTCTGAAACGGGCTGGAGTTACCGTAGTAACAGACTTGACTCCTCACCTGTGTCCGTCTACGTCCCTCACATCGAGGACGGAGTAGGCGTGTCGTGGCCGTAAACCCAGGGACTCGTACTCGGAGTCCTCCACCTTCATGTTCCCGCCTCCGCACGACGCCCCCATCAGGAAGCTAGCAGCACAGGAGAGAACCAGTTCACCCCCCCACACGACACCCCCATCAGGAAGCTAGCAGCACAGGAGAGACGAGTCTAACCCTCGATGGAAGTCAATGGAGTCAAAACCCTTTCATCAACGTTATGTTGTCTTTTTCGGCCATTTTGTGTCTTTCCCCCGATGGTTTGTCACTTTTTCAACGTTTGTCGACTTTTTCTGAGCCTTTTCGTGGGTTTTTCCCCCAAAAGCTTTTTCTTTTACATTTGTCACTTTTTTTTTTTTTTTTTTTTACATTTTTGTCACTTTTACTGACATTTTTCTCTGTTTTTTTTTACACTTTTTGTTTTTTACCTGTTGTTTTTTCTGAATATGCAATAAAATTGGCCCAAAAAACCCAAATTCAATGAAAGTAGTGAACTGATTAATTTAACTTGTGAGAAGCGTTGTTGAGAACCATCCACGTTACTTTTTTGGACTTTTCCTTTGAAAGAAACACAAATTTCTGATATAGAAACTTTTTAAAAATGGGTTAAATTTGACCCAAAGACACCAGGAGGGATAAAAACTAAGAGCTACGTCAGCGTCTCCAGAGCCGTTCCCGGACACCCACCCTGCTTCTTTGGAGCTCAGCATCTTGGCCCAGATGAGGTCCGTGTCGATGGGCTCCTCCTTGGGGTTGGTGGCGCTGACCTGGAGGGCGAGTGCGACTCGCAGGGGGCCCCGGTCAGCGTGGACAGACCCTCGATGGCGCGACCGGCCTGCAACGCAAAGTAGGAGCCGTGCAGCTTGGCCAGAGCTTTCTCAATCAGAGCCACCCAGAGCTGCTTCCGCTGGGCCTGGAGGGGGGGAGAAAGGGTCACTAGATATGTTTTCATCCAAAATAAGTGATATCAAATGAAAAATCCCTTTGGAAACAATAAAATTTGATGGAAGTAGTAGTGCTGGGACCATTGACCTTTAATATTAATAAATATACAGTCTACGGCTGGGACAGTCATACAGTTTGATAAAGTGCTTATTGGACTTTAACTTATCATTGCACCTTCAATAATGTAGTTGCGGTTTTTCCTGCATCCACCATGTGTGATTGTGTGTGTTTATGTGTGTTTGTGTGTGTGTGTGTGTGTGTGTCAGTCGCGGGGGGGCGGAGCAGCAAGACAACAGGATCGAAACAGCAACTTTCAGCGGCTTTAGTGAAAAACCATTACAGAGTACATTGATGTTAAAATGTCTCCATGTCGGTGTGTGTGTTTGTGTGTGTGTGTGTGTGTGTGTGTGTGTGTGTGTGTGTGTGTGTGTGTGTGTGTGTGTGTGTGTGTGTGTGTGTGTGTGTGTGTGTGTGTGTGTGTGTGTGTGTGTGTGTGTGTGTGTGTGTGTGTGTGTGTGTGTGTGTGTGTGTGTGCGCTGCACGTGGGGCTGCTGACATTGTCCCGAGTAATGAAAATGCGATAGGGCGCCCCGGCTGTCAATCAATGTCTTCCAGTGATGATGGCCCCGGATTGGGCCGGGCTTGTAAGCAACTGCTACCCTGCTCACCGATAGTTAAGTGTCTGAATCGCTCAATTCTCATTGGCTACCAGCCAACGTGGCAGGCAGAATCACAGTTCTTTTTTTTTCCACCAAGGCTAACCAGGTGCTGGTTCTGGTTCTGGTGCTATTGCCAGTACGGTGCTGGTTCTACTCGCCAGTTCTCTAAGAACCAGATGGATCTTCCCCAGCCTGAGAGCCAGCAGACCGCTGGTTTCCTCCCCTGACCACGGTGGTTCTGGTTTCCTCCCCAGACCACGGTGGTTCTGGTTTCCTCCCCAGACCACGGTGGTTCTGGTGTCCCATCCATGTCCGAAGCTAACATTAACAGCTCTCTGTGGTTAACAGCTGACCGGTGTTTTAAAAATGGCGGCCAGACGTTTTTGTTTTCTAACGTCATGATAACCCTGCCCCCCCCAGCACCTGGCGCAACCGGTTCTTATCTTTAGACCAGCGCTAAGTTGGTGCTGGGTTGGAACCCGTGTTCTTGGTCCAGAACCAGGTTTATTTGTGTGGAAAAGCAAAGAACCGGTTCAATATCTGGCACTGAGTCCGAACCAGCACCAGGACTGCCTCGGTGGAGAAGACACATGCCCGCCAATTGCAAAATTGACCCGCATTTGGCGGGTGGGCGGGGCTTAATTTCATGCATGACCTGCAACCATCTGCTGCAGAGACTTTCTACAAATCTTTACATTTCATTCTGTTATTTTGAAGCGAGTCCATGTAGTTTTGTGTGTTTTGAGGAAACTAGAAGCTAAATTATACCTCGTTATGGAACTACGAGTCCAACATTTCACCTGAGAGAAGAGGAGGTGGCCGTTCTCGTCGCACGGCAGCATGTCGTCCACCAGCACCGTGGTCCACGAGCCGTCCTTGCACAGACGCACCTGATAGGCTCCTTCTGCACACAGCGAGCGCGTCAGCATCACCTTCTCCACCAGCTCGGGACGTTCAGCCAGAACAGCCAAGGCACTCAGGAACCTGTTCTCCAAAACATGCAGAGAACTGTTTCACAGCCTTGAAACCATCCAGGGTCCTCTCAGGGTACACACACACTACTCCCTAGACCTTAGTGGTCACCTAATACTGTATATGAAGTCTTTTATATAGACCTTAGTGGTCCCCTAATACTGTATCTGAAGTCTCTTTTATATAGACCTTAGTGGTCCCCTAATACTGTATCTGAAGTCTCTTTTATATAGACCTTAGTGGTCCCTAATACTGTATCTGAAGTCTCTTTTATATAGACCTTAGTGGTCCCTAATACTGTATCTGAAGTCTCTTTTATATAGACCTTAGTGGTCCCTAATACTGTATCTGAAGTCTCTTTATATAGACCTTAGTGGTCCCTAATACTGTATCTGAAGTCTCTTTTATATAGACCTTAGTGGTCCCCTAATACTGTATCTGAAGTCTCTTTTATATAGACCTTAGTGGTCCCCTAATACTGTATCTGAAGTCTTATGACTTCATAAGGGGCAATATTCCAGATTGGCCCATCTGAGCTTTCATTTCCTCAAAGGCAGAGCAGGATACCAAGGGCTCGGTTTACACCTATCACCATTTCTAGCCCCTGGGGGGGCCATAGGCCGGCTGGGGGGAGGTAAAAAGTTTTTACATTTAATAATGTTTGTCTCGTTTCCTTTTGCGGGGGAGATGTTCCGCCACAACAAGTTCCTTCCAGAGACTATTCAGCAGAGCCGCCGTCGCTGCGCCTGGAGACAACTGGGATTGGCTTCTAGACACGCAACCCTGAATGTTCTTCCTCCTGGACCAGAATGCATCGGCGGTGTAGCCAGACTGTACTTATGGAGGAAGGTCTGGCATGACAGGGCTACCGTGGACTTACCAGCAGTTACCCAGAAGCCCCTGCAGGATGTCGGACGGCCGGAGCGTGCGGAACACAGACCACTTCAGCGCGCGGTCTCTGGCGCTGCAGCAGTTGATGTCTCGAGGGCGAAGCCACTTTCTGACCCGGTGTTGGACGCTGTCGTCCTCCGGGAAGCCCACGGACTTGGGACAAGGAGGGAAGCTGTCGTCCACGAACGTCACCGTGTTCTGGGAACGAGCCAATCACAGAACAACTGAACCTTAAGGGTGTTGCAGAACAGAGATTACATTTATATTATATTACATTTATAAGTTTACATGCCCATGCCTAAGTTCACTAAAAAGAGGAATAAAAAAAATCATCTTTTGGAAATTGATCTTTATGCCTTAATAAAAAAAAGGACAGTAACTTTCTTTGTGAATGAATAATGTTTCATAAATTAATAAATGTTCTTCCTTAAAATACAGGGGTCATAAGTATACACCCCCTAGATAGAAATATACTTTATCAGGATGCATAGTATCCTGATCCATGAAATAACTGGCCTTTAATAATAAAAACCTGCCTCTATGGGAATTTAACATAGGGGGTGTATACTTGCCCCCTGTATTTTAACCCCCCTGTATTTTAACATAATACATGCCCCCCTGTATTTTAACATAGGGGGTGTATACTTATGCCCCCTGTATTTTAACATAGGGGGGTGTATACTTATGCCCCCTGTATTTTAACATAGGGGGTGTATACTTATGCCCCCTGTATTTTAACATAGGGGTATGCCCCCCTGTATTTTTAACATAGGGGGTGTATACTTATGCCCCCTGTATTTTAACATAGGGGGTGTATACTTATGCCCCCTGTATTTTAACATAGGGGGTGTATACTTATGCCCCCTGTATTTTAACATAGGGGGGTGTATACTTATGCCCCCTGTATTTTAACATGCCCCCCCTGTATTTTAACATAGGGGGTGTATACTTATGCCCCCTGTATTTTAACATAGGGGTGTAACATAGGGGGGGTGTATACTTATGCCCCCTGTATTTTAACATAGGGGGGTGTATACTTATGCCCCTGTATTTTAAGGAAGAACATTTATTAACAATACATTATTCATTCACAAAGGGGGTGCCGCCTTCCCAGAGTACTTTGCATGCACATTGAAGTTGCTTGACGTCACCCATAGGAATAGAGCGGAGCACGGATATTCCACCCCCCCCCCAAAACCCCCCCCGCCACCGTGAGTGGTGTACTGACCTCTCTGCAGAAGCTGACGATGTTCTCCCACAGCTCTTTGGCTTCTCCTTCGTCGCTCTGCCGCAGCGCCTCCACCAGCATGCTCTCCTTCCTCCTGCAGCCCAGCGCGGCTCTCAGCTGCGCCGCATGTTGCTGAGGCGTGTGGCACGCCACGCAGTGTTTGGCTTTCACCTCGTTGATGAGAGTGCACGCCGGACACGACCACTCCTCCTGCGCCGGCCTGTTGCCGGGGACGACACACGGCGGGAACGATGCGGAGCCGTCCGGTGCGGGGGACAGCGGGGACATCTCCTCCTTCAGGATGCTGAGCCGTCGGCCGGCCAGCGTCTCCGGCTGGGCGGGGACATGCGAAACATCGAGCGTGGACGGAGACGGACTTAGAGTTTGACTGAGGCAACCTGCTTGGGGGGGCACCTCCCTGCGGCTGCAGTGGAGGGGGGTGTTATGACCTGAAGATGCTCCACTTGGGTTTGGATGCGATGCTTCCACCGGTAAACACTCCCCTCCGGTTGATATGGAGAGGGACAGCGCCCCGGAGGCCGGCTCTGGATGCTGGACTGCCGTTTGAGCTTCAGGCATGAGCAAGGCGTCGGCGGGGATCTGGGGGAGGGACAGTTTGCGTGGTCCGCCACACGCGGAGCAGGACATGGTGGTAGGGGTGTTCTGCAGAGTGCACCTCAAACACTCCCAAACCTTCATAAGGGGATCCTCCGGGTGGTTTTCAGCGGATGAGGGCCTCAGGGGACCGGAGCAGCTGCTGGAGCGCTGAGGCCGAGGCTGGACCTGGTCCAGAGCGCCGGCGTGGCCGCACAGAGAGCAGGCCAGGCTGTCGGGGGGGTTGGCCAGCGTGCAGCGCGGGCAGGACCAGCGAGCGTTGCTGCTGGTCCCCTGACACAGCCATGGTCTGTGGCTGTCGGGTCTCCGCCGCGGGGCTTCGCAGATGGAGCAGCGGGGGGCGCCGGCCGCGTTGAGGAACGTGCAGCAGACACAAGCCCACTGGGTCCGCTGCATCGGCATGGAGCCGGAGGAGAAGCTGCAGAGAAAACACAAAACTTCACAGTCACAGGACTCATATATCCTGTGTGATATTGGGACATTTTCCTCTTTTCTATTATTTCACACTAAATCTAATATCTTAAGATTTTTATTTCATGTTTTGAGTTTTATTCTATA
>CM049385.1:1361193-1368693 GCA_026937815.1 Etheostoma perlongum | reverse complement strand
CTATCTGACGAGAGACGCACAGACACTAAATACACAAGTTAACGAGAGGCAGGTGACAGGAGGGCGGGGACGCAGGTGGAAAACATCAGGTGACCACAAGCGAGGGAAGACACAGGAAGTAAAACTATTGACAGGACGAGACAAGAACCAGACTTCAAAATAAAACAGGAAACAGAACATACAGACACTCAGGGGGACACAAGACAGGACCAACAACACAAGACCGGGAAGGACACTAGGACACAAACACAAGACTGGACCAACAACACAAGACCGGGGAGGACACTAGGACACAAACACAAGACAGGACCAACAACACAAGACCAGGGAGGACACTAGGACACAAACACAAGACAGGACCAACAACACAAGACCAGGGAGGACACTAGGACACAAACACAAGACAGGACCAACAACACAAGACCGGGGAGGACACTAGGACACAAACACAAGACTGGACCAACAACACAAGACCAGGGAGGACACTAGGACACAAACACAAGACAGGACCAACAACACAAGACCAGGGAGGACACTAGGACACAAACACAAGACTGGACCAACAACACAAGACCAGGGAGGACACTAGGACACAAACACAAGACAGGACCATGGGTGTATATGTGTTAGTGTGTGTTAGTGTTTGTCTCTGTGTGTGTGTGTGTGTGTGTGTGTTAGTGTGTGTCTCTGTGTATGTCTGTGTGTGTCTGTGTGTGTCTTTGTGTGTCTCTGTGTGTCTTTGTGTGTGTCCCTGTGTGTGTGTCTGTGTGTGTCTGTGTGTGTGTCTCTGTGTGTGTCTGTGTGTCTTTGTGTGTGTGTGTCTGTGTGTGTCTTTGTGTGTCTCTGTGTGTCTGTGTGTCTTTGTGTGTCTGTGTGTCTTTGTGTGTCTGTGTGTGTCTGTGTGTGTCTGTGTCTGTGTGTCTTTGTGTGTGTCTTTGTGTGTCTGTGTGTGTGTGTCTGTGTGTGTGTCTGTGTGTGTGTGTGTCTGTGTGTCTTTGTGTGTCTGTGTGTCTCTGTGTGTCTCTGTGTGTGTCTTGTGTGTGTGTGTCTGTGTGTGTGTCTGTGTGTGTCTTTGTGTCTGTGTGTGTCTTTGTGTGTCTGTGTGTGTGTCTTTGTGTGTCTGTGTGTGTCTTTGTGTGTGTCTGTGTGTCTGTGCATGTAGTTTAACCTCCTTAAAAAGAACCGTCTCATTTCATCCCAGATTCAGCACGGCGTCCAGTCGTCTAACAGCTGAACAAACAAAAATATTATTATTCTGTTTTTATTGAATGAAAACTCATGTTGGTATATGACAGAGAATGGGGGCAAGGCAGCGAAGAAGACCTTGGTGACCCTACTCCTGATCTCCGTCATCCTCCCCGCCCGGCCTCTCGAGGCCAGAGTGCTTTCAGATGGCCATGCCCCCCCAAACATCATGCTCCTCTCCACCAGTTCCTTATCGCTGAGATACTCATCCATTGTCTTCTCCGTAGGTCTCTTCCACACAGAGCTTCACATCCTCCCCTTTACTTTCCTTATCACGTTCTTTGTATTTGTCACTGCTCAATGGGAGGAGAGCGCAGATTTGTAGCATACAAGATGCTAACGAGATGCTAACGAGAGACTTCTGTAATGTCAACACAGTAATAATGGAGCTACTTAACCAAGTTGGTTCACTGCTAGCTTAGCTACAAGTTAGCATCAAACACATTAAAGGCTGTTAGTTGAACGGCGTTTTGAGCTAACGTTAGCATCAAACAGTCATAACTAGATAGCTAAAGCGTTTCAGAAATGATTTCCATCTTTTGTTATTGTTTGTAATGAAAGTTTATTATTTCATTGATTTCAATAATTTAAGTATGAGACGTTATGTCGTAAACCGTTTAAATCTGAGCATGCACGACTCACATCTGCACTCGACTCACATCAGGCAGTGACACTCAAGCAACATTTATAATGCTTTTTTTTTTTTTACTTCTACCAGAGTATTTTCAGTGTGGTATTAGTACTTTTACAGCAGTAAAGGATCAGAATACTTCTTCCAGCTTCATTCCTTCCCTTTACAGGAGAAAATCCAAAATGAATACTCCAAATGTCAAGATTAAAACCTTTTTATTGCACACATGTCAAACAGATACACACATTAGCCCACGTAAATGTTTACAAATTGTTAATATAATTTGTACTTCATGTATTTTATGCTTAAAAAGTACACCATACATTACACCATTAACAGGTAGTGTTATTAATCTATAACAGATTAAAGAGGTAATAAAGTCAGGGGCGGAGTGGCATCAGCCAATGGTGGACGGTATTAAATATATATATATATATATATATATATATATATATATATATATATATATATATATATATATGGGGGGCTGCCCATGGAAAGAGTGCCTTGCTCAAGACCTTGGCAGTGAACTGGCACCTCTCCAGGTACCAGTCCACCACCATACTTTGGTCCGTATGTGGACTTGAACCAGCAACTCCCTACTGACAGAGCTACTGCCCCCCCAAGCTTAAGGCAGCAATAAAACAAACAATGTCGCTAGCAATGATGACGCAGTGAGTAGTAACCCCCAACGTCTCCTTTCAGGCACTAGGATTAGGCAGTGGTCAGGGTTAGGGGGGTTAGGCTAGGGTCAATGGTTGCAGCGTTGCCTGGAAGACAACGTCTGGGGCTTAAAACACCCCTGGGTGCCTCCCTAGGGGGGTGGTCCAGGCACGTCCAGCTGGGAAGAGGCCTTGGGGAAGACCCAGGACTAGGTGGAGGGCTTATATCTCCAACCTGGCCTGGGAACGCCTCGGGATTCCCCAGTCGGAGCTGGTTGATGTGGCTCGGGAAAGGGAAGTTTGGGGTCCCCTACTGGAGCTACTGCCCCAGAGACCCGATACCGGATAAAGATGGACGGTGTTCTGGTTTCAGAGTTGGAGAACAGTTCGATATAAAACAGGATGTCCTCTTCATAGGATGATTATTTTCCTTGTTTCATGTTTTTACCAAATGAGATCCAGATCTAGATCCAGATCTTTAGGCATCCTGTTATCAAATGGGTTAAAAACAAGACCACATAGCTGAACCCCCCCCCGGGTTTGGGCTGAGCCCCGAATGTTTCCGCCTGGCTCCGCCCCGGGATAGAGTCGAAAAATACATTCATCATCTTAACTGCAATTCACCGTCAAAATAGTGCAAAATATTAATATCTGTGATCATAAACAGTTAAAATTCAAGAGACTTTTTTCAGGTCAAAACATTTCAACAAAGACTCATCGTTATCGGCATATTTCATCATTTTCAGAGATAAATCTGTTCAGTTTAGATGATTTAAACAAAACGCATACGTTTCCACTTCACAATAACATCTTTAATAACTTCATTAAAAAGCCTAAAAAGTTTCCACTGCAGATTATTCCTGCAACGATTTCATATTTCTGATAAAATAATTTTAGCAGCAAAACAACCAAATATTCTCAGGTTCAGCTTCTCCAATGGGATGATTTGATGCTTTTCTTAGATTTACATGACCATAAAGTAATTATCTTTTATTTTTCAGTAACCAATTTGAATACATCTCTTTGGGCGACGGGACGTTATATATTTGTCCAATTATTTCTGGAACATTTTATGTACAAAATGATGTTTCAATTAATCAAGAAATTAATTTGCAGGTTGATTTGTTATGAAAATAATCGTCAGTTGCAGCCCCAATAACATAAGACATCTCCCCGTAATACAGAGAAAGGAAAAGATGCGACAATGCCAAAGATTTTCTTACTTTTTCTCTACTTTCTGTCATTATTAAGACCAAACTATGAGAAAATCATCACCAATAAATCAAGTTTTTATATCAAGTGTCATTATTGTTTTTTCTCAGAGGCTCGTGAGGCAGCGATACGACCGTCAGACACTCCTATGAGAGCACGACGAGGGAGAAGAGGATGGGGATGAAGGACAGCAGCAGAGGAGCTGAGAAGGGAAACCAGATGAGCGCTTCCAGATGTGGTCCCGTTGATCTGGTCGTTGATCCAGGAGATGTACTGGGACACTCGGGCGTAGACTCCGGGGAAGCCCGGCAGAGCACAGCCTCGTCCAAAGCTCACCACTCCGATCTGGATCCATTGAGATCCGTTTTTAGTCACCAACGGGCCGCCAGAGTCCCCCTGGACAGGTCAGACAGGACGCTTATAACACCTGCACACTGACACTACACATTTACTACAGGAGGGGACAATGTGGAGGTACGATAGATAGATAGATAGATAGATAGATAGAGAGATAGATAGAGAGATAGATAGATAGATAGAGAGATAGATAGATATTGATCCAATAAAATGGGAAATTATAGTGTTCCAGCACCAAAATACATGGAATTATAATATAAAATATAAGAAAAATAAAATATAATATAAATGATAAAATATATAAATATAATAAAATATAAGAACTAATACTTGAATATATACAAGTTGGGAATACAAAAATGTGCAACTGCTAAAATAGTAATGATATTAAATGATAAATATGTAAATAAACCAAGTTACTCAACTTTACTCAAGTATTTCTATGTTCCCCTTGTTCCATCCCACTTACTCCACTACACCTTAGATAACATATTGTACTTTTTACTGCACTTACTGCAAAACATGATCCATTGTATGATATCGTACGAAACCCTATGCCCAACAATTTGACAGATGACAACATGACAGATAAGTTCAGCGTGCTTTACGCTCACATTTAGCCAACGATGGCGACTCTGAGCTTCGTTAAGTTTAGTGGCTGTTACCGTACGTTCACACCGCCACCGACTTGAGCGTCTAAAGTTACTGGAAGTCATTGTCAATGGAAGCTTCTTTCAGCTGCAAGGAGGCAAATCTGTTGGCGTTTTGAGCGTCAATCAGAAAGCTGAAATGTTTCAACTTTATGGTAATGAGCTACAACGCAGTTCAGCTAACCCTAACCCTAACCCTAACCCCCAGCCGCCAATCGCAATAGGGACAGATAGTAGAACAGGGACAGGAAGTAGTTCTTTTGGAGATTCTGGTCAACTAGTGGCTGTTGGAACAGTGTTTTCCATTGAGAACGAGCTATCATGCTACGGTTAGCCACCACGTCTCTAATGACGTAGAAAGCTGGGCAGATGTGGAACAGCTCAACAGAAACCGGATCAGAGGACATTCAGAAACCGGTTTTTACTCAAAACACCATGGATGGTTATTTTTGTATGTGTGTGGAAGCACCAGAGACACAAAATAACCCCCCAAACCCCAGAAAAATAATATGGGCCCTTTAAAAAGGTGACTATGAGCCGGGTACAGATCACTGCTACATGACGGTCCTTTCATCGGACAACCCGATCTTCTGAACATCGCCATACTGAGAAACACAGAGAGAGATGTGTGGATCTGATGGTCTTAATCAGCTTTGTAGCGACTCATTTAGCAACGGCTTGAATGTAATGGACGTTCATTAATATCAAAACGTTACGCACAAAGGCTTTAAGCTGCAGCTGTAGTGGTGTCTGTTATCAGAGCTCTGCAGACAGACTCACCTGGCAGGAGTCCTTCCCCCCCGCGGCCAGACCGGCACAGATCATGTTGTTTGTGATTGATCCGTAAGCGTTGTTACACTGCGTGTTGGACACGACGGGGACGCTGACCTCCTGCAGCGTCTGAGGGAACGGAAGAGGAGCTGAAGATGAAGAAAAGAGATATCAACGTTGAGTTGTGTCACAGCCTGATTCATCATAAAAGCCTGATACATCAAACCAGCGAGCCACAGTGTCGCCCTGGCTGCCATGTTCCTTCATCACCAGGAACTCAGCAACGCATTCTCATGGAAGGGTTTGTACTAATGTACGAAAACGTACGCAACAACTTGTATGACTCCATCGAAATTCTAAAGCTAATTCTTCATGCAAATCCGCGACGTACTGCGTAATGACAAACCGTCCTCACTCCGAAGGCGTAAAACACGGACGTTGGGTCAATGTGCCTTTGTTGTTGTCATATAACACGCGCTTGGTCGGGTCATATAAGGCGCACTTGATAGGGAGGTTGGTCGGGGCCAAGCGTGTTACATGTCGGGCGGCTGTGGCTCAGTGGTAGAGCGGTTGACTGCCAATCGGAAGGTTGGTGGTTCAATTCATGCAGTCCCATGTCGAAGTGTCCTTGGGCAAGACACTGAACCCTGAGTTGCCCCCGATGCTGCGCATTGGAGCGTGAATGTGTGTGCATGTTTATCTGATGAGCAGGTGGCACCTTGTACGGCAGCCTCGGCCACAGTGTATGAATGTGTGTGAATGGTGAATGTATCCTGTATGATGTAAAAGCGCTTTCAGTAGTCGTTAAGACTAGAAAAGATATATATAAATACACACATTTACATTTACATGTCGCTAAAGGAGACGACCAAGCGTGTTATATGACGCTAAAGGAGACGACCAAGCGTGTTATATGACGCTAAAGCAGACAACCAAGCGTGTTATATGAAGCTAAAGGAGACGACCAAGCGTGTTATATGAAGCTAAAGGAGACGACCAAGCGTGTTATATGAAGCTAAAGGAGACGACCAAGCGTGTTATATGACGCTAATGGAGACGACCAAGCGTGTTATATGAAGCTAAAGGAGACGACCAAGCGTGTTATATGACGCTAAAGGAGACGACCAAGCGTGTTATAGGACGCTAAAGGAGACGACCAAGCGTGTTATATGACGCTAATGGAGACAACCAAGCGGGTTATATGACGCTAAAGGAGACAATCAAGCGTGTTATATGACGCTAAAGGAGACAACCAAGCGTGTTATATGACGCTAAAGGAGACGACCAAGCGTGTTATATGACGCTAAAGGAGACGACCAAGCGTGTTATATGAAGCTAAAGGAGACGACCAAGCGTGTTATATGACGCTAAAGGAGACGACCAAGCGTGTTATATGACGCTAAAGGAGACGACCAAGCGTGTTATATGACGCTAATGGAGACAACCAAGCGGGTTATATGACGCTAAAGGAGACAATCAAGCGTGTTATATGACGCTAAAGGAGACGACCAAGCGTGTTATATGACGCTAAAGGAGACGACCAAGCGTGTTATATGACGCTAATGGAGACAACCAAGTGTGTTATATGACGTTAAAGGAGACGACCAGGCGTGTTATAAGACGCTAATGGAGACAACCAAGCGTGTTATATGACGCTAAAGGAGACAACCAAGCGTGTTATATGACGCTAAAGGAGACAACCAAGCGTGTTATATGACGCTAATGGAGACAACCAAGCGTGTTATATGACGCTAAAGGAGACAACCAAGCGTGTTATATGACATTAAAGGAGACAACCAAGCGTGTTATATGACGCTAAAGGAGATAACCAAGCATGTTATATGACGCTAAAGGAGACAACCAAGCGTGTTATATGACGCTAATGGAGACAACCAAGCGTGTTATATGACGCTAAAGGAGACAACCAAGCTTGTTATATGACGCTAAAGGAGACAACCAAGCGTGTTATATG
>CM049385.1:1336193-1356193 GCA_026937815.1 Etheostoma perlongum | reverse complement strand
AGACAACATGGGGACAACATGAGGACAACATGAAGACAACAAGGGGACAACATGGGGACAACATGAGGACAACATGAAGACAACATGGGGACAACATGAGGGCAACATGAGGACACATGAGGACAACATGAGGGCAACATGAGGACAGCATGAGGACAACATGAAGACAACATGGGGACAACATGAGGACACATGAAGACAACATGGGGGCAACATGAGGGCAACATGAGGACAGCATGAGGACAACATGAAGACAACATGGGGACAACATGAGGACAACATGAAGACAACATGATGTCAACATGAGGACAACATGAGGACAGCATGAGGACAGCATGAGGACAACATGAAGACAACATGGGGACAACATGAGGACAACATGAAGACAACATGATGTCAACATGAGGACAACATGAAGACAACATGAGGACAACATGAGGACAGCATGAGGACAACATGAGGACAACATGAGGGCAACATGAGGACAACATGAGGACAACATGAGGACAACATGATGGCAACATGAGGACAACATGAGGACAACATGAGGGCAACATGAGGACAACATGAGGACAACATGAGGGCAACATGAGGACAACATGAGGACAACATGAGGACAACATGAGGACAGCATGAGGACAGCATGATGTCAACATGAGGACAACATGAGGACAGCATGAGGACAACATGAGGACAACATGAGGACAACATGAGGACAACATGAGGACAGCATAAGGACAACATGAGGACAACATGAGGACAGCATAAGGACAACATGAGGGTTAACCTAATATATACCATCTTGTGTAATGCTTATGTATAAAAGTGCATCTTTAACTTATTATTTGTGTAAAATGTTAAAATACCTGAAATATAAACCTCACATTTGTACATAAGTATACAGTACTGTATGAAAACAACCATGAGCACATCAGATTGGTTAATCAAATGCCGGTGAAACTCGGTCGCCGGGCGGATCGGTGACTCAGCACAGAGACAAACCGGCTCGCCTGGTTGGACGTGTCGAGGCCGTGTTCAGTATCTATGAGAACAACGTGACCCTGAGGCCAGGTAACAAGGAAATCATGTTTCAACTTGCAGACATATTAGAGTCAAAGGTTTTTTTGGAAATGGGTTTCCTTAGGAAGGGGGCGGGGGGGGGGGGGGCTGGCGTCTCCCTTAGAGATTGAGTGAGAAGCCCAGTCATCTGTGGGGGGGTCGGAGTAGAGCCGCTGCTCCTTCACGTCGAAAGGAGCCAGTTGAGGTGGTCCGGGCATCTGGTAAGGATGCCTCCTGGGGGGGTCCCTAGGGAGGTGGTCCAGGCACGTCCAGCTGGGGGGAGGCCTCTGGGAAGACCCAGGACTAGGTGGAGGGACGTCCAGCTGGAAGGAGGCCTCGGGGAAGACCCAGGACTAGGTGGAGGGACGTCCAGCTGGGAGGAGGCCTCGGGGAAGACCCAGGACTAGGTGTAGGGATTATATCTCCAACCTGGCCTGGGAACGCCTCGGGACCCCCCAGTCGGAGCTGGTTGATGTGGCTCGGGAAAGGGAAGTTTGGGGTCCCCTGCTGGAGCTGCTGCCCCCAAGACCCGATACCGGTTAAGCGGATGAAGATGGATGGATGACTCCATAAGACTTATTCTCTTTATTAATCTTTTTGGGATGACTCCCGCAAAGAAATAGAAATTTCCAGCAGCGGTTTTAGCAAGAATACAGTATAGAAGACAATATAAAGATAACAATAATAACAACAACAATCTTTGTCTATATAAAGACATTTACCATAAACTATCAGTCAGAAGTGTCAGTGTTGAGTGAGTCAAGTGTTAAAGTGTCAGGTATTTATGTGAGTCCAGGTGTGTGTATGTATTGTCCCCCCCCCAGTAAGGAGTCGTTCAGTCTGATAACATGAGGGACAAAGGAGTCCTTGAGTCTGTTGGTCCTATACTTGGGAAGGACAATCAGAAAAAAACTGTAAACTACTGTAAACACAACAAAAATCTCCATTTTCTCCACGTTTTTGTGAATGAGATCAGTTGAAAAATCCGAATCCTGACTTTAAAGTCAAAACTCAAATAACATTTTCACCAGTATCATTTCTTCTGTACATTTGTATTGCCTCGTATGTAGTTTTGTTTTAAGAGTCGTTTAGTAAAAACGCTCCAATTGAATTACACACACACGCACACACGCACACACACACACACACACACACACACACACACACACATAATCAGATTTTTGTAGTTTAATTTACATTTAAATGTATTAAATAGTGTTTCAAAGAAAACAAACCAATCTAAATTGAAAAACAGAGTTTTTGCCTGAAACCAGGACTGACCTGCAGCTGAGAGAACCAGGACCACGACGGCTCGAACCAGCAGCTTCCCCTCCATGGTGAGACTCTTCTGACTGTGGCCTGGAATCCTTGCAGGCGTTTATCATGCAGGCTGGAGTGGGTGGGGTGGGGTGTGGGAGGGGGGGCTCCTGTCAGGTGAGTTGTCTCTGCCGTCTCTGTCATGTCGTGTTCCAGGCAGCAGCTCACATACCGCACACGCCCTGCTGTCCAAACCGGTCCTGCCGCCTCCGGTCCCTGCGCGCTGCGGCCAGTGTAGGCTGTAATCATTGCAGGCTGGAGTGCGGTGGGGGGGGATTGGGGGGGGGGGCTCCTTTCAGGTGCCTGTTGCTGCAGTCATGTCATGTTCCAGGCAGCAGCTCGCATACCGCACACGCCCTTCTGTCCAAACCGGCCCTGCAGCCTCCGGCCCTCTGCGCGCTGCCCGCCGCGCGCTGCTGAAGGGACGGAAACGTAAAGCTGCACACGCCCGAGGCGCATCTGGGCTGGCTCCAGCTCGTGGGAGTCGAAATACCAGCTGTTGGGGCCAAAATCCTGATTTGGATATTAAGTTTTATTTTGATGAAGTGTGCATGGATGCAGTGCCACATCCAGACTCATCGGGAACTGGCGGCGTGTGCGCACGGCGCCTCGTCACAGCCACTGGACACTCAGCTAGTTAATGCAGTAATTGCATCGGCGGGTGTTTAATACAGCTGCCATTCAGTTTGATCCAAATCACGTGATTGTGAGTTGAAGTTGTAGTGATGGTGGACTGAAGCTTTCTGAACCATCTTTTCAATCCAAATCATAGACTGTGTGTATATATATATATATTTATATACTTACATTTATATATACGTGCCATCACTTCCAGGACTTCTTGTTCTTGTTCTTCTTATCACTGAAGATACAGTAGTTGTTAATGATCTTTGCTGTATGGTTGGGGTTGCTTTAATAATGACAATAAAGGCTTTCTATTCTATTCTCTTCTATTCTATACGGCCTCCCTGATGGCATTGCATTATGGGTAAGTATCTGCCTGTATGTCTCAGCATTGAGGACCCCATTGATCCTGACCAAGACATTCATTCAATACCTTCTGCTCATTGTCTGTTGTTTGTCTGTTGTTTGTGTGTTTACTTGTTTGTTTTTTTGCTTTTTGATGTAGGAAACTGCTGCTGTTGTAATAAGGGAATCTTCCCACTGTTGGATGAATAAAGTATTATCTAATCTAATCTAATCTAATCTAATCTAATCTAATCTAATCTAATCTAATCCAAATCTCCAACTCCATTTGCAGAAATGCACCCCCAAACTTGTTAGGTACCTCCCCCATGCTTCACTGCCTGCAGACTCATTGTTGTAGCCCTCTCCACCCCTTCAGGGATCAAACCGCCTTCTGCTACAGCCAAATATTTCAAATATGGACTCATCAGTCCAGAGTCCCTGCTGCCATGTTTCTGCACCCCCGTTGCCATGGTTTGGTGCATAGTTGAGTCTCTTGGCCTTGTTTCCATGTCGGAGGTCTGGCTTTCTGGCTGCAACTCTTCCATGAAGACCACTTCTGGCCAGGCTACTGGACGGTAGATGGGTGGACCTGGTCCCACTGGTCTCTGCCAGGTCTGAGCTGATGTCCCTGCTGGACGTCTCCAGACAGTAGATGGGTGGACCTGGTCCCACTGGTCTCTGCCAGGTCTGAGCTGATGTCCCTGCTGGACGTCTCCAGACAGTAGATGGGTGGACCTGGTCCCACTGGTCTCTGCCAGGTCTGAGCTGATATCCCTGCTGGACGTCTCCAGACAGTAGATGGGTGGACCTGGTCCCACTGGTCTCTGCCAGGTCTGAGCTGATGTCCCTGCTGGACGTCTCCAGACAGTATGGTGGACCTGGTCCCACTGGTCTCTGCCAGGTCTGAGCTGATGTCCCTGCTGGACGTCTCCAGACAGTAGATGGGTGGACCTGGTCCTACTGGTCTCTGCCAGGTCTGTGTCTCTGATCCTCAACGCTGACTAACTTTCTGCAAGTGGACCTTTAAGAACTGGTGCTGGTTGGAAGCCAAAGGGTCAGAGATGGGAAGTATCAAAGTACAAATACTTCGTTACTGTACTCAAGTGGATTTTTAGATTTTACAATTTTTATTTTTTGATTTTATCTTTACTTTTAAAATTTCTATTTTTTCTGTACTTTCTACTCCTTACATTTTAACATATCTGTACTTTTTACTCCTTACATTTTAAAATATCTGTACTTTCTACTCCTTACATTTTAACATATCTGTACTTTCTACTCCTTACATTTAACATATCTGTACTTTCTACTCCTTACATTTTAAAATATCTGTACTTTTTACTCCTTACATTTTAAAATATCTGTACTTTTACTCCTTACATTTTAAAATATCTGTACTTTCTACTCCTTACATTTTAAAATATCTGTACTTTCTACTCCTTACATTTTAAAATATCTGTACTTTTTACTCCTTACATTTTAAAATATCTGTACTTTCTACTCCTTACATTTTAACATATCTGTACTTTCTACTCCTTACATTTAACATATCTGTACTTTCTACTCCTTACATTTTAAAATATCTGTACTTTTTACTCCTTACATTTTAAAATATCTGTACTTTTTACTCCTTACATTTTAAAATATCTGTACTTTCTACTCCTTACATTTTAAAATATCTGTACTTTCTACTCCTTACATTTAAAATATCTGTACTTTCTACTCCTTACATTTTAACATATCGGTACTTTCTACTCCTTACATTTTAACATGAATATCGGTACTTTCTACTCCTTACATTTAACATATCTGTACTTTCTACTCCTTACATTTTAACATATCGGTACTTTTTACTCCTTACATTTTAACATATCGGTACTTTTTACATTTTAACATATCGGTACTTTCTACTTTTTTAACATGAATATCGGTACTTTCTACTCCTTACATTTAACATATCTGTACTTTCTACTCCTTACATTTTAAAATATCTGTACTTTCTACTCCTTACATTTTAACATATCGGTACTTTTTACTACATTTTTACATTTTAACATTTTAAAATATCTGTACTTTCTTCTTATATTTTAACATATCTGTACATTTTAACATTTTAACATATCGGTACTTTCTACTCCTTACATTTTAACATATCTGTACTTTTTACTCCTTACATTTAACATATCGGTACTTTTTACTCCTTACATTTTAACATATCGGTACTTTCTACTCCTTACATTTTAACATATCTGTACTTTTTACTCCTTACATTTAACATATCGGTACTTTTTACTCCTTACATTTAACATATCGGTACTTTCTACTCCTTACATTTAACATATCGGTACTTTCTACTCCTTACATTTTACAGAATTGGCTGGTTACTTTAGTTTAGTACTAAAGGTCGTCTATCAGCTGTGATTGTGAGTGGATGTGTACCATAACCCTCGTAAACATGTCTCTCTTGATTGAAATATGATTCCTATGCATTGTGTATGGTAGCCTTTACAATTTATTTCTTTGCAGAACACACACACACACACACACACACACACACACACACACACACACACACACACACACACACACACACACACACCCCAGCCATAGCAGAGCTGCTCACGCCCATGTTTGCACTGCCTGATTGTAAGAAAGCATAAAAAAAGAGACGTTGTCTCCTCCCGTGTGTAAACAGAAACCAGAACCAGCTTTAAATCCAGTCCTGATCTAGGCCCCACTAACAAGTTTATAATCATTTTACTGGAGTTCCCGTTATTATTCTTTCTAATTGGATGAGACCATACAGTCGGCTCTGTAGATTCTCGATCGTCCTCGTCCTTATCTGAGAGAGCTGTCTGAGATAGTGGCCTTCTTAATTAATATCTGTTTAATAATTCACATTTTATCTTTTATTTTCTCATATACACATACACACATACATGTAGATTCATTTAAATGTTAAGGGGCAGATTAAAGAAGAGAATCTGGATCTGTTAATATGTGTGTGTGTGTGTGTATATATATATATGTGTGTGTGTGTGTGTGTGTGTGTGTGTGTGTGTATGAATAAGGGGAAGATTAAAGAAGAGGAACTGGATCTGTGTGTGTGTATGTATGTATGTATGTATATATGTATGTGTGTGTGTGTGTGTGTATGTGATTATGTGTTTATGTGTATATGTATATGTGTGTGTATATGTATATATGTGTGTGTGTGTGTGTGTGTGTGTGTGTGTATGTGTTTATGTGTTTATGTGTTTATGTATATATACATATGTGTGTGTATATGTATATATGTGTGTGTATGTGTTTATGTATATATACATATGTGTGTGTATATGTATATATGTGTGTGTATATATGTGTCTGTGTGTGTGTATGTGTTTATGTGTTTATGTGTATATATATGTGTGTATATATATGTGTCTGTGTGTGTGCGTGAATAAGGGGAAGATTAAAGAAGAGAATCTGGATCTGTGAGTCCATCTGTTGCTGCTCAGTCTGGATCTGACTAACCTGGATCCCCGTCTCTGTCCCAGTCTTCATATTATGGGATGTTTCAGGCCTGTTGGCAGACATCCATTTAAAATGGAGCCGACGCCATATAAACAATAAAGAGCGTGCTCCACGTCCACGGACGTTTCCATAGTAACGGGTGTATGCTCATTCACACGGATACTTTTATACTTTAAGTACATTTCCAAGCCTGTACTTTGTTACTTTTACTTGAGTAAATAAGTTAAATCAGTACTTCTACTTTTACCAGAGTATTTTTAACACAAGTATATGTACTTCTACTTGAGTACGGGAAGTGAGTACTATTCTCTGCAAAGGGTATTAACACCAAATATTGATGTGATTTAGATTGTTCTTTTGTTTGCTCACTTTGGCATTTTGTCAAATGATAAAAATTAACAATCATTTATATTTTTGAAAGCATTCTTACTTTACAGCATTTTCTCACACCTGCCCAAGACTTTTGTACAGTACTGTGTATATATGTATATATATATACATATATATACATACACACACATAGTCTATGATCCAATTGTATCAAGTCCTTAAAACTTCACAACTCTGTGAGGACACCTGGTGGTGAAAGGAAGGATAGCATTGTGTCATTATTCACAGTGAATGGTCCTCATTCAAAATCATGCTGTAAAAGGACTTCATGTGTTTTTACCCCAAAGGGGCTCTTTTTCCAGTATAATGTGTAAGGTAGGGTTGATGAGTTATTCAAACAAAGAGACATATTTCATATTTCAAAAAGTAATACAACCATTAAGTAAATTAAGGTAGTCTCAAGTGGGGTTAGGGTTAGGGTTTTATCTGTCTTAATGTTTTTATTTTAACTCTTTATACTTGCATTTTATCTGTCTTTTTGTTTGTTTTTAACTGATTTTGTGTAAAGCACTTTGAATTGCCCTGTTGCTGAAATGTGCTCTCCAGATAAAGCTGCCTCGCCTTGCACCTGCACACATTAACCACTCATGCACCTGCACACATTAACCACTCATGTACCTGCACACATTAACCACTCATGCACCTGCACACATTAACCACTCATGCACCTGCACACATTAACCACTCATGTACCTGCACACATTAACCACTCATGTACCTGCACACATTAACCACTCATGTACCTGCACACATTAACCACTCATGCACCTGCACACATTAACCACTCATGCACCTGCACACATTAACCACTCATGTACCTGCACACATTAACCACTCATGCACCTGCACACATTAACCACTCATGTAATGCCCACGCCTTGTTTGCACTGTCCGTACCTGCCCAGCCCAGCTGATGTCTTGTATAATGTCTTTGTGTAGTGTTTTTGTCTAAATGTGTCTAGTCCACATCGATGTCCTGTACAAACGTCTGTCCCAACATGCTGGACCATGTTTTATGTTTCTAAATGTTGATTTTCTATATCACCGGGACATTTGATTCAGGGTGTCCAAGGGTCCAGCCCCAGAATTATGTTTAGCGCTAAATATTTAATTTCTTGCATTTTGGTGAATTTGTAAGCACCTATTTCCCTATTTCTACCTTTTTCTGAATCAATATGCCTGAAATATCTTTATCTAAGGGAAACATCACAATGGAAATATAAAAACATAATGGAACACACTGCAATAAGGCTCTGAGGCATTCTGTATGGCTTTGTATTTATTCTCCTTTAGATCAACTTTTCTATGTAATTATATCTGGAGCCTGAAGGCATCATTTACACCTCCCTCCTCTTTGCATCTTTTGTTGGGGATGTAACTCGTATAACTCGTATAACTTGATGTAAATTGTAATTTCCCCACTGGGGATCAATAAACAGTAGAAATTAAATTAAATTATAAATTAAATTAACCTCCGGAAATATGCATATTACAATTATTCCCCTCAATGATACATAATTCATTTTAATTTATTAATAAAGCCCCTGGGCTGTAATATTTCAGATGTTTGAGTAAGATTTCTGCTCATATACATTCAAAATATAAGTCATCCCATCTGTGTTCTCTGAGGTCTCTGAGTCGTGATATTTTATGAAAAATAAAGTTATAATAGGCTATTACAAGAATAAAGTCACTATATTTCAGAGAATAATCTCCCTGCTGATCCGGCAGATCCCAGACCTCCCGACAGACTCCGAGCCCTGTTTGGGTCTCTGGTCTCTGGATGAGACAACATTCAGGGACAAGGCTGATGCTCTGCATCGGAGGTGAAAACCGAAGTACGACAGAATTACACGGAGCTCAAACGCATCACATCTGCCGCAGCATCGGACAGCAGGGCGCCTCCGTAGACCTGAAGCTGCAGCTTTTTACAGCGAGTGGACACTAAGCCACATCCGCTTTCTTATTTTCCAGTCAACTTTTCAAAATACTGAAGGATACGGAGCAGAGCTTTAACATTGATGTTAAAATGTTACAGGTTGGCAGGACGGTCTGACATGTTTTTGCTCGTTGGCTGTACGTTTTGTTGGTAAATGTGAGATGTTCGAGTCACAGGCGTCTCTTTAAACAAGAAAATGAATATGGCGACGTACGTGTGACGTCAACCCGTTCTCATTCCCGCCTGGTCATTGGCTCTCATACTGATACAAAGTCTGGCACGTGGGACCAGAACGGATTGGTTTAAGTAACGGGAAACTCCGGTTATTGGTCAAATTTGGTAGTCTGGCACATGTGGGTGCTCAGTATTGGCACCTATGCATCTTTACCCCCCGGGTGCCTATACACCACCCCATCGTCCCATGTTATATGAGACTACAGGTACAGATTATCAATTAAAAACTTCTTCAGGTTAATTTTAAAAAGCTTATATTGCTTTTAGCTCAATGGGCAGCTCGTTCCATGCTTAATAGCGAATGGTGTCTAGCTGAAGGAGATTTTACAGCTCCCTGCAATTGTGTTTCTATTGAACAATAGACTTGTAATGGTTGCACCATGTCACAGAAAGCCTGAAGTGCAGATTCATGCAAGCACTTCCAGATGAGATTGGAATTTGCAAATACAATGTAGCTGTCCAATCATCACATTTTCAAATCTCTCAGGACATGACAATGATCTGAATATTTTCAATGCGCAATGGTAGAGTCTCTCTTATGGTTTAGTTACATTTGGACTGGCTTGCGACCATGTGGTAGAACGATAACTGAGTAGTAATAAAATTATTGTGTGTGTATATATACTGTAGGTCATATAGTCCATCCCTAGTCCCGCCTCTACCCATTTAAGATTTTAGGAATAACTTTCTAAACAGATTTTAATTCTGGCTCACAGATCTTCTGAGAAAAATGACAAAGCTGAAAGCTTTCGAACTTCGCCGTCAAGATTGTGGAGTACCTGAGCAGAAAACAGGCTGAAAGTGTTCATAAATGGAAACCAATAGTTAGTGTATATCAAATGGGAATGTGATTATAACATTACTGCAGTCTGTGGGGTTATAGAGATGTGTTCTGTTGTTGATGTTGTTAACTTCTGTTGTCCTACAGAGGACACAGAGACACTGAGGAACCAGCTGACCAGACCATAAACCCAGGATAGAGAGGCTGAGTGAATGTGGTGTAGAAGGTGTGGAGGTGGATCAGTGAGTCAGAGGAGACTGTGTAGAAGGACAGAGAGCCAGCAGGACAGTCCACATACACTGCTACTCTGTTAGAGACAGAGGAGGACGTGAGTGCTGTTCTTCTGTTATTGTGCCGGACAGAGTAACCATCATCATCAGAGCAGAACAGACTCCAGGACTGATCATTATGTCCAAACACACAGTCTTTTCTGTTTCCTTTCCTGCTGATTCCTCTGTAACTCACTGATATATGAACCCCTCCTCTCCTCTCAACCTCCCAGTAACAGCGACCAGTCAGACCATCTCTACACAGCAGCTGAGGACAGGACTCAAACCTCTCTGGATGATCAGGATATGACTGATACTCTAACACCCATGTCACCTTCCTGTTGTTGTCAGACAGTTTGAGGTTTCTGTGTACTGTGTTTGTGTCCAGTTCCAGTTCACAGACATCTGATGGAGAGAACAAGAACAATACAGCTGCAGGTTATCATCTGATGATTTATTAAAGTGCCCATATTATGAAAAAATCACTTTTCCTAGGATTTGGGGTATTTTGTGTCTCTGGTGCTTCCACACGCATACACACTTGGAAAAAAAACTATCCATGCTGTATTCCTTAGTATTCATGTTTATTAGATGACAGAGGTAATTTAGAGTCAGTTTGGGAAAGTGATAGTTCCTCCTCAGCTCTGCTTCTGTCGAGAGCAGTCATGTTTTTCCTCCTCTCCCCTCTTATCTCAGCTTGGCTCCTATTCTAGTCTGTCTACCTTGTTGTGTGGAACTTTTTCTCCTTTCTCTTTGTTCCCTGCCTGCTGTTTTCCTGCAACAGATTGTTGCGTTTGTGGATTTTAAATTTGTTGATTGGTTCTAACATCTTTCCAGCCACACTGACAGAAAATAGATCCTGACTGAAACTTTGGAGAAATTAATCATTGTATTCAGTTAAGAAAATCTAGTAAAAATGTAGTGTAACATGCAGCTGACTTCTCATTAAACATTAAACACACTCACTCTTCCTCACACCAGGTCTCAGTCTCTGCAGTCCACCATGGTCCGTTCTGCAGTAAAAAACAATGTCAGAATCATTTTCATACTCCTTCACTCAGATCCTCCATTAATCATGAACCAGTGTTCATCAGTTAGGGACAGAAACAGTGGGAGAGTTGCTGTTGTCTGTCCATCTGTCCATACCTGAGAGTGTCCAGTCTCCAGTTTGGATCCTTGAGTCCAGCTGATAGCAGCTTCACTCCTGAGTCTCCTGGATGATTGTAGCTCAGGTCCAGTTCTCTCAGATGGGAGGGGTTGGAGCTCAGAGCTGAGGCCAGAGAAGTAGAGCCTTCCTCTGAGACCAGACAGCCTGACAGACTATTGAAGCACACACACGCATGCATGCACACACACACACACACACACACACACACACACACAAAACAGAGTGTAAACTTAGATAAACTTAGATTTAAACCAACACTAATGGAGCGTAGTGTTGGTTCAGTACCCTCTGTGAAGGAGAAAGGGTTGGAGAACTCAAAGGAAACCTAACCAAGTACTTTTACTTGAGTACAATATTCTAGTACTCTCCCTATTTCTCTCTCTGACTGAAACATGCTGGGGGATTAACTAACTACCTACCTATCTACCTACATGCAGCCCCAGAGAAACCGATGCATAGCCTGTTGTCCACATGGGGTCCTAGCAACAACCAAGCACATAATTATTGTTTTATTTCAAATTTAGTTCCCCGAAGTAAAAAGACAAAAGAACAAATATTGTGTCAGTGTATATATACCTAACTGTATATCCAAGTCAAATTGATGTGCCGTGAACCAAGACATTACGATGTTGACAAGTTCCTGAGTCAGCTCTCTCAGACTAGAGGACTGGGAGCTGAGAACTGAATTTCACAGCTTCTCTCTGACAGGTTACAGCCCCTCAGCCTGAAGAGGATCTTTAGTCAGTCAATTCAAAAATCAAATGCATAAAGGCTTAGTGGGTAAATTAAAACAGTTTAACGCAGACCTGAGAGTTTCCAGTCTGCATTGTGGACTCTTCAGTTCAGCGGACAGCATCTTCACTCCTGAATCCTGCAGGTTGTTGTTACTCAGGTCCAGCTCTCTCAGACTAGAGGACTGGGAGCTGAGAACTGAGGACAGAACTTCACAGCTTCTCTCTGACAGGTTACAGCCACTCAGCCTGAAGAGGAATCAGCAAAATATAAGTAAACCATTATAAACAATTGTTGTTTTAATAATGGAGACATCAGATTTAAGGTGAGAGATGTAACCTCAGGGTAAAACATTGTTTGTGATTCTGTGAGAATGACTGATTGTTATTTTGCTCTGATGCATAACCTCGCCAGTCAGTGAAGTTGCACTAATTTGTAGTTCTTCTCATTAAGAGTGCAAACAGATGCAAAAAGGTGAGCATTTCTACGTTCACTTATGACTAACTGTCAGAGTGGAAATGAGTCTCCTTTATGTGCACCCAGCTCCACTAATTAAACAGAATCAGCCATACGTACAACATAAGGGGTCATGTTGATGATGCCGTTAACTGAACATCAGCTCCCTCATCAAGAAAGCACAAGAGAGGATGTACTTCCTGCGGCAGCTAAAGAAATTTAACCTGTCAAAGACAATGATGGTGCCAGGGGGGAGGGGCAAAGGGCATCCTGCAGTATGTCATTCGCTCTGCAGAGAAGGTGACTGGCTGCAATCTGCCGCTGCTCCAGAACCTGTACGCCTCCAGCACTTTGAAGCGTGAGGCGAAAGATTGTGGCTGATCTCTCCCCCCCAGGCTACACACTCTTTGAGTCACTCCCATCTGGCAGGAGGCTGAGGTCCATAAGGACTTACTTACACTGCACTACAGCAGTCCTTATGTAAGTACAATTTTATTTTTTTATTATATTATTATTTATTTATTTATTTATTTTTTATTATAAGAACATTTGTATTTTAATACTTGATTTTCTTAACGTCATTATATTTAGAGAATGTGCATGTGAATGAACATGCACTAACAAATTGGTTGTATGTGTAAAAAACTTACATGGCAAAAGTTTCTGATTCTGATTCTGTTGTGGTTTGTTTTATTGTGGTAGTCTGTTTTCCTGTTTTTATTTCTTGGCCTGGTTCCTGTCATGTTTTGTGATTATTGTATGGTGTTATTTTTGTTATCTGTTCTTGTATATGTTCTGTTTCCTGTTTTATTTTGAAGTCTGGGTCTCTGTCTCGTCTTGTCTTTAGTTTTACTTCCTGTGTTTTCCCTCTCCTATGATTACCTGATGTTTTCCACCTGTTTCCCAGCCCTCTTGTCACCTGCCTCTTATTACCTCATTACCCTCTGGATTACCCTCTGTCTACCTGTATCAATATGTGTCTGGTTCCTTGCTTCCTGGATTTTTTTGCACCCTGGATTTAGTTTAGCCCTGCCCCTCTCAGGACTTCCTTTGTTTGTTTGTACTTTGCTTTTTATTTTAATAAACCCTTTAGCTCAACTTTTTCCTCCTCTTCTCTGCACTTGGGTCCATCATTCTATGCACTTCTTGACATTCTGATATTGAAATCAAGTTTATGTGCTGTGAACCAAGACATTACAATGATGACAACCTCCTGAGTCAGCTCTCTCAGACTACATGACTTCTAAACCTCATTCATACTTTTAATCTTGTTAGTCAGTCCACTAAATAATTAACATACAAAGAGAATAACATCTCAGAATAACTGAACACTAACCTGAGAGTTTCCAGTTTACAGTGTGGACTCTTCAGTCCAGCCGACAGCTGCTTCACTCCTGAATCCTGCAGGTTGTTGTTACTCATGTCCAGCTCTCTCAGACTAGAGGACTGGGAGCTGAGAACTGAGGACAGAGCTTCACAGCTTCTCTCTGACAGGTTACAGCCACTCAGTCTGAATCAGCAATATATAAGAAAAACAATTACAAACCATGGATATTATTTTTCTGAATGAACATGAACTCCATTTAATCTTAATAGTTTTATGTACACATACAGAGCTTTGTTGGAGGCTTTGACCACTGGCAGCAGCCTCAGAAGAGCCTCCTCTGAAGCAGAGTATCTCTTCAGGTCAAACACGTCCAGATCTTCTTCTGATGACAGTAAGATGAAGACCAGAGCTGACCACTGAGCAGGAGACAGTTTATCTGTGGAGAGACTTCCTGAACTCAGGGACTGTTGGATCTGCTCCACTAGAGAACGATCATTCAGTTCATTCAGACAGTGGAACAGATTGATGCTTCTCTCTGCAGACAGATTCTCACCGATCTTCTTCTTGATGTACTCCACTGTTTTCTGATTGGTCTTTGAGCTACTTCTTGTCTGTGTCATCAGACCTTGTAGGATACTCTGATTGGTCTGCAGTGAAAGACCCAGGAGGAAGCGGAGGAACAAGTCCAGGTGTCCATTTGGACTCTTTAAGGACTTGTCCACAGCACTCTGGTAGAACTGTGATGGTTCAGGTTTGTCTCTAAATAGAAACTGCCATTGTGAAGTTGTTTGTTCTTCGGCCAGCAGGCTGATCCCAGAGTTTATGAATGTCAGATGGACATGAAGAGCAGCCAGGAACTCCTGAACACTCAGATGGACGAAGCAGAACACCTTGTCCTGGTACAGTCCTCTCTCCTCTTTAAAGATCTGTGTGAACACTCCTGAGTACACTGAGGCTGCTCTGATATCGATGCCACACTCTGTCAGGTCTGATTCATAGAAGATCAGGTTGCCTTTCTGCAGCTGCTCAAAAGCCAGTTTTCCCAGTGACTTAATCATCTTCCTGCTCTTTATATTCCAGTGTGGATCTGTCTCAGCTCCTCCATCATACTTTATGTTCTTCACTTTGGACTGAACCACCAGGAAGTGGATGTACATCTCAGTCAGGGTCTTGGGCAGCTCTCCTCCCTCTCTGGTCTTCAACACATCCTCCAGAACTGTAGCAGTGATCCAGCAGAAGACAGGGATGTGGCACATGATGTGGAGGCTTCGTGATTTCTTGATGTGGGAGATGATTCTGCTGGCCTGCTCCTCATCTCTGAATCTCTTCCTGAAGTACTCCTCCTTCTGGGCATCAGTGAACCCTCTGACCTCTGTCACCATGTCAACACACCCAGGAGGGATCTGATTGGCTGCTGCAGGTCGGGTGGTTATCCAGAGACGAGCAGAGGGAAGCAGTTTCCCCCTGATGAGGTTTGTCAGCAGCACATCCACTGAGGTGGACTCTGTAACATCAGTCAGGATCTTAGTGTTGAGGAAGTCCAGAGGAAGTCGACACTCATCCAGACCGTCAAAGATGAACACGACCTCTTCAAACCGGCAGATTCCTGCTTCTTTGGTTTCACTAAAGAAGTGATCAACAAGTTCCACCAAGCTGAACTTTCTCTCTTTCAGCACATTCAACTCTCTGAAGGTGAATGGGAATGTGAACTGGATGTCCTGGTTGGCTTTGTCTTCAGCCCAGTCCAGAGTGAACTTCTGTGTTAAGACTGTTTTCCCGATGCCAGCCACTCCTTTTGTCATCACTGTTCTGATTGGTTCTTCTCTTCCAGGTGGGGTTTTAAAGATGTCTTCTTGTCTGATTGTTGTTTCTAGTCTGTCTGGTTTCCTGGATGCTGTTTCAATCTGTCTGACCTCATGTTCATCATTGACCTCTGCAGCCCCTCCCTCCATGAGGTAGATGTCTGTGAACATCTGATTCAGAATGGTTGGGTTTCCTGCTTTAGCAATCCCCTCAAACATACACTGGAACGTCTTCTGCAGCTTGGATTTGAGTTTACGCTTACCACTTGCAGTAAGACTTCCTGGATGAACACACAGCAAAGAAGATTAATAAGTCACAGGTCATATTTAAACATTTCCTCAGCGAATGAATATATGAATATATTTTGGACCATCTCTGGAGACATTAGTAATTGTCCCATTTCTCCAGCATGTTAACTCTTTAGAGAAATCCTCTTACTGCTCTGCAGACGGTCAGCCAGCTCCTCCTGCTTCATCCTCCTCAGGAAATGCTGTGTGATCTTCAGACATGCCTCTTTGAGGCTCCTCCTCCTCTGCTCTTCATCACCACCATCCAACACCTCCTCATCCTCCCTCTGACTCTTTAAGCATTCTTGGTAGTCTGGTCTTAGAAGCTTCTGGTTCTTCTTCAGCTTGTTCTTCACAAAAGTGACGATGAATGAATGACAAATCAAACTAAAATCATGGAAGCGAACGAACATCAGATCCATGTTGAACAGACTGACAATCCACTTGTCTAAAAGTGCAGCATGGAGATGATTATGACCAGAATAGATGTAAAAGTAGTTGTTGTACATGTACAGACCATAAAGATGGAGTCCAGGTGGGTTTGATGCTGCTGGGCAGACGGACCACTGGGACCCTCTGAGCTCTCCTGGTCCACTCTGTGGAGGAATCAGGAAGAATTAGCTCACATAATTGATAAAAGAAATTAAAGGCTCTTGATGATGAGAGGCATGATCAGACGACACGTGAGACAGACTTGTGATCTTCTATTAAGAACAGTTTACTCAATATACTGGGAGAGAGAGTGCTGCAACGGGGTCATCGTTTCTCTCTCTCTGTCAACAACAAGATACACAAAGGTCTAAATACATGGCTAGGAACACACAGAATCCAACTCAAATAGATATGCATGACATGAACATGACCACTTTGTTCTAATGTGGTGGAAACAATCTAGCTGACACAACCTGTTGCTAACACAGCATATTGTCGTCCACCTCAGCTTTCCTAATGTAGTCAGAGGTCAAAGGTGAACTGATGATCTTAAATTAGTACTGTCACAAGTAGTGGTGCTTTTGTACACATATGTCCAGCTGTCGTTTTTTCTCACTACACTCTAAAGTCACTTATACAACACATTACCATGACATGGAGAACAACAACTATCATCATAAGAGACAAAATAATATGCATAAGAAATGATTTCCTGTCGACACAGAGACACACACAAGGTAAAGGTCCATGAAGTGATGTTTGGATGTCAACAGTGAATCAGAGGACTCCCTGTAGTGGTCCACCTTTACTAGTCCTGCTGGGTATCAGTTTGAAATTCTCACCTTTGATCCACAGAGTGGCGTCCTTCTTTGAAGTTTAAAGGTTGACCCATAGACCGGTCACTCTTCATGGACACACAGCTGGGTCCAGGTTCTTCCAGATTTCTCCTGATAGAAACACAAGATAAATTCTGCACTGCACCCACAACACCCTGAGACCAAACCGGTCAGTGGTGTAATACATCGTCTGTAGTGTATACTGCATAGGTATTTAAAATTGTGTATGATCCTGGACTAATATTAATATTAGACATGTTTTAAGGCTGTATTTAGTGCATCACAGGCATTGAAATGATGCTGTAGACAATGATGGAATAGTAATGCTAATGTCAGATTAGGATAATATATGCGAGGAACTCCAGATGGCGTGCTAGATTGGTAGTTCACGAAAATGTGTGTTTAGCTATCCTAAAGATTAGTCTAAAAATGTTCTGATATATTTGTGTTTTTAATCAACGTTAGCTGATATTCACCAAAAACGTCCAAAATTAGGGCCTTGGTGGTCTGTTGGTCCAGTGCTTTAAAATATTAGCATCTTACCTTGGTATATATTCTGTACATCACTCTGCACATTACTGATTTTTGCACTTCTGTTTAGAAACTTAATGACATTTTGTTGTCTTACTACAGGTACTCTGTGCCATGACAATAAAGTTGAATCTAATCTAATAAAAAGGGAAATAGCTGTTGTCTCAAAGCAGTGAGTTTCATCTGAGAATCCTTTTCCTATATTTAGGTTTCAAGGTATTTATTGTCAAATGCAAAAATGACAGTTTTAATCTTGTCATATAAAAATTAATAAAAACATTGTCTTGGTCTCGTCTCAGTCTCTGACAAAGGATTTTATTTCAAGACCGGTCAAACCAGAACTGCGGGGATATTACTAGATTGCCTGAGCATTGTCTGATATATTTGTGTTAACACTGACGTTAGTTAATGTCAGCTCCTAAATAAATGCTACACGCTGTGTCTCTAGCCTGACTTGAGTCACAGAGCTAGAGAACTTCATGAATTTTTTTACATAAGTTTACATTTCAGGCCACCAAACATGTACTTTGGCCACCAAATTTAGCCGCTTGGTTACCTGGTTAGAAGCTAAACTACATTTAGTTGTCTCAGTGCCGGTACTCTGTGCTAAGACTGAATGAAGTTGAATCTAATCTAATAAAAAGAGCAAGCAGTGAGTTTTAACTGAGAGTCCTTTTCTATATTTAAGGTTAAAGTTATTTATTGTAAAATGCACAGCAATTACAGTAAAGTATTGAAGTTAAATATATATTATGTTTGTAGTAGACAGGTGTACAGTAACTGACAAATAATAATTTCAATGAACTGTAATTTAAAATTCAACTTCTGCTCACTTTTGATGAACAGAATGGCGTCCATCTTTGAAGTATAAAGGTTCACCCATGGACCTGTCACTCTTCATGGACACACAGCTGGGTCCAGGTCCAGGACAGTCTGATCTCTGATGGATCCTGATAGAAAGAAATTCATTAAATTGAGTCAAAGTGGGTAAGCACCATTAAAGATGGTCCTCTCACCTCTGAGCTTTGGTCTGGCTGTCATGGTCCCCACACAGAGGGGGTTTAGGGGGAGGGACTCCCTCCTCTCTGTCCTCACACTGACTCATAGCAGAGTCCACACCTTCATCTGGAGAGGAAACACCTGCTGGGAGAGATGCTCTCTGTCACCACAACAACATCCAAGGAAGGTTAAACTCAAGAACAGCTTTACCTGGTCGAACAGCTCGAAGCAAAGCAAGGCCAGGCAGCTTTACACAAAAACAGTTAAAAAATAAAAACAGATAAAACACAAGAATAAACGTTACAGTGCAGTATAAGAAATGAAACATTAAAGAAATGAACATCATTTAAAGAAAGGTCTTCAGCCTTGATGTAAAAGAACTGAGAGTAGCAGCGGGTCTGCAGGTTTCTGGGAGTCTGATCCAGATATGAGGAGCATAGAAACTGAACGCTGCTTCACCCTGTTTAGTTCTGACTCTGGGGACAGAAAGCAGACCTGTCCCAGACCACCTGAGAGGTCTGGGGGGGTCACAGTGTAGCAGCAGACCTGTCCCAGACCACCTGAGAGGTCTGGGGGGGTCACAGTGTAGCAGCAGACCTGTGCCAGACCACCCCCCCCAGACTGCTGATTTCTAAGAAGATATTACAGATATATTTCTATACTAATACAATCAAACAGTAACATGTATTATGTAATCATACACACACACACACACACACAGATGCACAAACACACACACAGACACACACACGCACAAACACATGCACAAACATACACGCACACACACAAACACATGCACAAACACATGCACACACACACACACAGAAAACAAGCTAGCTGAAGATGCCACTATTCATTTTACAGTTTACCCGTGTACTTTAAGTACATTTATCTGATAATACTTGTGTACTTTTATCTAAGTAATGTTTTCAATGCTGATCGATTTTATATGGTG
>CM049385.1:1311193-1331193 GCA_026937815.1 Etheostoma perlongum | reverse complement strand
CTAAAGCTGGACACCCAAGCCTTCTGAATCAGATGTTCACAGAGATCTACCTCATGGAGGGAGGGGCTGCAGAGGTCATCAATGAACATGAGGTCAGACAGATTGAAACAGCATCCTGGAAACCAGACAGACCAGAAACAACAATCAGACAAGAAGACATCTTTAAAACCCCACCTGGAAGAGATGAACCAATCAGAACAGTGATGACAATGGGAGAGGCTGGCATCGGGAAAACAGTCTTAACACATAAGTTCACTCTGGACTGGGCTGAAGGCAAAGCCAACCAGAACATCCAGTTCATATTCCCATTCACCTTCAGAGAACTGAATGTGCTGAAAGAAAGAAAGTTCAGCTTGGTGGAACTTGTTGATCGCTTCTTTAGTGAAACCAAAGAAGCAGGAATCTGCCGGTTTGAAGAGGTTGTGTTCATCTTTGATGGTCTGGATGAGTGTCGACTTCCTCTGGACTTCCTCAACACTGAGATCCTGACTGATGTTACAGAGTCCACTTCAGTGGGTGTGCTGCTGACAAACCTCATCAGGGGGAAACTGCTTCCTTCTGCTTGCCTCTGGATAACCACAAGACCTGCAGCAGCCAATCAGATCCCTCTTGGGTATGTTGACATGGTGACAGAGGTCAGAGGGTTCACTGACCCCCAGAAGGAGGAGTACTTCAGGAAGAGATTCAGAGATGAGGAGCAGGCCAGCAGAATCATCTCCCACATCAAGACATCACGAAGCCTCCACATCATGTGCCACATCCCAGTCTTCTGCTGGATCACTGCTACAGTTCTGAAGGACGTGTTGAAGACCAGAGAGGGAGGAGAGCTGCCCAAGACCCTGACTGAGATGTACATCCACTTCCTGGTGGTTCAGTCCAAAGTGAAGAACATAAAGTATGATGGAGGAGCTGAGACAGATCCACACTGGAATATAAAGAGCAGGAAGATGATTAAGTCACTGGGAAAACTGGCTTTTGAGCAGCTGCAGAAAGGCAACCTGATCTTCTATGAATCAGACCTGACAGAGTGTGGCATCGATATCAGAGAAGCCTCAGTGGTCTCAGGAGTGTTCACACAGATCTTTAAAGAGGAGAGAGGACTGTACCAGGACAAGGTGTTCTGCTTCGTCCATCTGAGTGTTCAGGAGTTTCTGGCTGCTCTTTATGTCCATCTGACCATCATCAACTCTGGAGTCAACCTTCTGGCCGAAGAACAAACAACATCCTGGTGGTCCTGGTGGTCTGAAGTGTTCAGCAACAAATCACCACATTTCTACCAGAGTGCTGTGGACAAGGCCTTACAGAGTCCAAATGGACACCTGGACTTGTTCCTCCGCTTCCTCCTGGGTCTTTCACTGCAGACCAATCAGAGTCTCCTACAAGGTCTGCTGACAAAGACAGGAAGTAGCTCACAGACTAATGAGGAAACAGTCGAGTACATCAAGAAGAAGATCAGTGAGAATCTGTCTGCAGAGAGAAGCATCAATCTGTTCCACTGTCTGAATGAACTGAATGATCGTTCTCTAGTGGAGCAGATCCAACAGTCCCTGAGTTCAGGAAGTCTCTCCACAGATAAACTGTCTCCTGCTCAGTGGTCAGCTCTGGTCTTCATCTTATTGACATCAGAAGAAGATCTGGATGTGATTGACCTGAAGAAATACTCTGCTTCAGAGGAAGCTCTTCTGAGGCTGCTGCCAGTGGTCAAGGCCTCCAACAAAGCTCTGTATGCGTACACACAACTATCCATATTAAATGGAGTTTTGCATAATTCAGAAAGAAATAAACGTTTGTAATTTTGTAATGTATGCCTGATTCCTTTTCAGACTGAGTGGCTGTAACCTGTCAGAGAGAAGCTGTAAAGCTCTGTCCTCAGTTCTCAGCTCCCAGTCCTCTAGTCTGAAAGAGCTGGACCTGAGTAACAACAACCTGCAGGATTCAGGAGTGAAGCAGCTGTCGGCTGGACTGAAGAGTCCACAATGCAGAATGGAAACTCTCAGGTTATTCTACCTTTATTAAAAGAAATGATTACTACCTAAGTTTTTTTTTTCTTAATGTATCAATTATTAAATGCACTGACTGAATATCCTTTTTAGGTTGAGTGGCTGTAACCTGTCAGAGAGAAGCTGTGAAGCTTTGTTCTCATTCCTCATCTCCCAGTCCTTTAGTCTGAGAGAGCTGGACCTGAGTAACAACAACCTGCAGGTGTTTGACCTGAAGAGATACTCTGCTTCAGAGGAGGCTCTTCTGAGGCTGTTGTCAGTGGTCAAAGCCTTCAAAAAAGCTCTGTACGTGCACACACAACTATCCAGATTAAATGGAGTTTATCTTAATTCAGATAAAACAACCATTATTATTAATTTATTTCTTATGTTTTGCTGATTCCTCTTCAGACTGAGTGGCTGTAACCTGTCAGAGAGAAGCTGTGAAGCTCTGTCCTCAGTTCTCAGCTCCCAGTCCTCTAGTCTGAGAGAGCTGGACCTGAGTAACAACAACCTGGAGGATTCAGGAGTGAATCAGTTGTGGGCTGGACTGAAGTGTCCTCACTGCAGACTGGAAACTCTCAGGTTAGTGTTCAGTTATTCTGAGATGTTATTTCCTTTGTATGCTAATTATTTTGTGGACTGAACAAACAAGATTAAAAAAGCAAATGAGGTTTAGAAGTCCAATAGATCTGACCCACCCCTGACTTCCACCAACTGTGGAACGTCTGCGGCTTCGCTCCCCGGAGTCATTAGGTTTTTAAGGTCAATGTGTGTATTTTCACTGACTGCTAAGCGGCTGCAGCCCAACTCCGTCCCAGCTCCGGCGATTCACAGCCCTCCAGAGCAGATACACAGAGACACAAGCTTCTATTTCTGCCAGATGCCGGAGAGCTCTGCAGCCATTCAACACAGGGTAGATTGTGCATGACCAGAAGTCGAACACAGAAACCAAATAAAACATTTTCCAAATAAAATACACCATGCTCACGGTGGAACGTATTTCCCTGCACTACACCTAGAAAATGTCCTAATGGGTGGAGACAGACCTGAAGTCAATAGGGCAGAGGTTTTGTGGTTCTGTTTATAGAAACTACATCTTGTAAAATCATGCGATCATACGTGAATTTGCAAGATCTTGTGGGTCCTTGTGACTTCAGCTGTCTGTCATTGTTCCACAACAAATCCGAACCTGGTGGGTATTGAAGGATGGCGGAGCACAGAGCCAATCAACAGCCGTTCCGCAGTTGGTGGAAATCAGGGGTCACGATCTTGTCAACATTGTAATGTCTTGGTTCACAGTATGTAAACTTGACTTGGTTATACAGTTAGGGCCAAATGTATTTGGACAATGACGAACATTTTTTATTTTGGCTCTGGAGTTGAAATCAAACGATGATTAAGTGCTTACAGTGCAGACTCTCAGCTTCAACATGAGAGCATTCACAGCTATGTTGAATGGACTATGAGGAATAATGGTTCGACCCATATTTAACCCTTGTGTGGTGTTCATATTTTTGTTACCCAGTCAATGTCCCCGGGTCTGGTGGACCCGCCACATTGTCAGGCTTTAAATCAAAACAGACTTCCCAATTTATGTAAAAATACTTAATAAATGATTACTTTAGCTTAATTACAAATTATATATGCATTATTTTGGTTCATATTTGCCATTTACCCCTGTAAGATCACATTTATGATCAATTTTGTTTGTTGTGAGAAAACAAGGAAATTTAATTATGAAAAGGTAAAAAGTAGAAACAAGATTCTTTATCATTAATGGTGCTTATTTCTTAGAACAGGTGAAAGTGCTTGAAATATAACAAATTTTGTAACGTTGCATGAGAATAGCAGGTGCAGAAAGACAACTTAGTTGCATATACAATGAAATACACTCGGGTCCCGTAGACTCGCACACCTCATATGTAATAGTTATGTGTGTGTATGTGTGTGTGTGTGTGTGTGGCGGGGGGGGGGGGGGGGGGAGAGGCTGCATCTGTTTCTTTGTGTCATAAGGTGTGAGTCAGGCAGAGGTGGAAAGAGTACTAGAATATTGTACTCCAGTAAAAGTACTGTTACTTTAAAGAAATTTTACTCATTTGAAAATCCATTTGCACAAATGTAGTTAAATCCAAATTAAAATGTAGGTCAGTATAAGTGTACTACATGTATAAATGTGTTACATTTTTAAAAGGTGAACAACATTATCAACATTACCCCTTAAATTGTACACATGGCTAATTCTGTTTTATTAATGGCGCTGGGCGCACATAAAGGAGACTCATTTCCAATCTGACAGTTAGTCATAAGTAAATGTTGGAATGCTCACCTGTTTGCATCTGATTCCACTGTCAATGAGAAGAACTACAAACAAGTGCAACTTCACTTACTGGCGAGGTTCTGCAACAGAGAAAAATACCAATCAGTCATTCTCACCGAATCACAAACAATGCTTTACTCTGAGGTTACATCTCTCACCTTAAATCTGATATCTCCCTTATTAAAACAACCACTGTTTGCAATTATTTTGTCATGTATTCACATTTCCTATTCAGACTGAGTGGCTGTAACCTGTCAGAGAGAAGCTGTGAAGCTCTGTCCTCAGTTCTCAGCTCCCAGTCCTGTAGTCTGAGAGAGCTGGACCTGAGTAACAACAACTTGCAGGATTCAGGAGTAGAGCTGGTGTCAGCTGGACTGAAGAGTCCACACTCCAAACTGAAAACTCTCAGGTTACTCTACCTATATTAAAACTAAGAACTACTACCTAAGCTCTTTTTCCTTAATTTATCAATCATTAAATGGACTATCTGAATATTCTTTTTAGGTTGAATGGCTGTGACCTGTCAGAGAGAAGCTGTGAAGCTCTGCTCTCATTCGTCATCTCCCAGTCCTCTAGTCTGAGAGAGCTGGACCTGAGTAACAACGACCTGGAGGTGTTTGACTTGAACAAATACTCTGCTTCAGAGGAGGCTCTTCTGAGGTTGTTCCCAGTGATCAAAGACTTCAACAAAGCTCTGTACGTGTACACACAACTACTCAGATTAAATGGAGTTTATATTCCTTCAGAAAAAAAATAACTTTGATTGTAATTGTACTGCTGATTCCTCTTCAGACTGAGTGGCTGTAACCTGTCAGAAAGAAGCTGTGAAGCTCTGTCCTCAGTTCTCAGCTCCCAGTCCTCTAGGCTGAGAGAGCTGGACCTGAGTAACAATAACCTGCAGGATTCAGGAGTGGAAAAGCTGTGGGCTGGACTGAAGAGTCCACACTGCAGACTGGAAACTCTCAGGTTAGTGTTCAGTTATTCTGAGATGTTATTTGCTTTCTATGTTAATTATTTAGTGGACTGACTAAACAAGATTTAAAGAGTAAATGAGGTTTAGAAGTCCTCTAGTCTGAGATAGCTGATTCAGGGGCTTGTCAACCTTGTAATGTCTTGGTTCACAGCACATATACAGTTAGGTCCAAATGTATTTGGGCAATGACATTTTTTTTACATTTTGGCTCTGAATTTAAAATCAATTTGAGTGTGTCAATATTCCAATTTCCTATTCAGACTGAGTTGCTGTAACCTCTCAGAAAGAAGCTGTGAAGCCCTGTTCTCACTCCTCATCTCACAGTCCTCTAGTCTGAGAGAGCTAGACCTGAGTAACAACAACTTGCAGGTGTTTGACCTGAAGAAATACTCTGCTTCAGAGGAGGCTCTTCTGAGGCTGCTGCCAGTGGTCAAAGCCTCCAACAAAGCTCTGTACGTGCACACACAACTATCCAGATTAAAAGGGGTTTATAGTCATTCAGAAAAAAATGTTGTTTGTAATTGTATTGCTGATTCCTCTTCAGGCTGAGTGGCTGTAACCTGTCAGAGAGAAGCTGTGAAGCTCTGTCCTCAGTTCTCAGCTCCCAGTCCTCTAGTCTGAGAGAGCTGGACCTGAGTAACAACAACCTGCAGGATTCAGGCGTGAAGCAGCTGTGGGCTGGACTGAAGAGTCCTCACTGCAGACTGGAAACTCTCAGGTTAGTGTTCAGTTATTCTGAGATGTTATTTGCTTTCCATGTTAATTATTTAGTGGACTGACTAAACAAGATTAAAAAACTGAATGAAGTTTAGAAGTCCTGTAGTCTGAGAGTGCTTGTCAACATTGTAATGTTTTGGTTCACAGCATATACACTTGACTTGAATATACAGTTAGGATTGAAATCAAACAATGATTACAGTGCTTACAGTCCTGAGTCTCAACTTCACACAAGAGAGTATTTACAGCTATGTTGAATGAACTATGCAGAAATAATGGTTGACCCCATATTTAAGGGGATAAGTATTTGGACAAGAGGCTGCCTCTGTCACAAATGTTACTCCATATATTATTCATTATCTTATCCCTTTGTGGCTGTACACTGTGAAGCTCAGTGCTTTATTCTGAAAAACTCAGGACGTGTTCAGGGTTTTCACTATGGCAAGCTGTTTTATCATTTAATAGCTGACTTGATATACTGTATATTACAGATTTCCATAATTGCATTCTTCCTAGTACCTTTCAGATAATCACAACCACATTCTTCCTGAGCACATTTTTTCTTGTAAGTTCCTTCTGTATAGAGGAATAAAGATAGGCACTCTCTTAAACTAAAGACCAATTGCTCTGGTTCATGATTAATGGAGGATCTGACTGAAGGTGAATGAAATAGATTCTGACTTTGTTTCTTCCTGCAGGACGGACCATGGTGGACTGCAGTGGTTGAGACCTGGTCTGAGGAAGTGTGAGTGTGTTTAAACATTGATTCATGAGAACTCTGCATGCATGTTACACTAGATTTTTACATTTTCTTGACTGAAGTACAATGATGAATTTCTCCAGAGTTTCAGTCAGGATCTGAAAAGAAAGCTTAAATAACTGTCAGTAACGTTGTTAATAAATCCTCAGATGATAATCTGCAGCTGTATTGTGTCTTGTTCTCTCCATCAGATGTCTGTGAACTGGAACTGGACACAAACACAGTAAACAGAAGACTCAAACTGTCTGACAACAACAGGAAGGTGACATGTGTGAGAGAGTATCAGTCATATCCTGGTCATCCAGAGAGGTTTGACTCCTGTCCTCAGCTGCTGTGTAGAGATGGTCTGACTAGTTGCTGTTACTGGGAGGTCGAGAGGCGAGGGGAAGCTCATATATCAGTGAGTTACAGAGGAATCAGCAGGAAAGGAAACAGAAAAGACTGTGTGTTTGGAGGTAATGATCAGTCCTGGAGTCTGAGCTGCTCTGATGATGGTTACTCTGTCTGGCACAATAACATAAGAACAGCCCTCACTTCCTCCTCTGTCTCTAACAGAGTAGCAGTGTATGTGGACTGTCCTGCTGGCTCTCTGTCCTTCTACACAGTCTCCTCTGACTCACTGATCCACCTCCACACCTTCAACACCACATTCACTCAGCCTCTCTATCCTGGGTTTAGGATCTGGTCAGCTGGTTCCTCAGTGTCTCTGTGTCCTCTGTAGGACTGAGAGTCTCTCCTGTGGACTGTGGAATTTGTGCCTTTAAATCAAATGTCAATTTAAACATTCAAGCCCATCTGTCTCTACGCTCCTTTTCACACCGAATCTGAAACTTTCACTTGTTTAGTCGTCCACAACTGGTTAGGTTTCTGCAGATTATGGATGCTGATTTAAAAACAAGCCAACCGATTACTTTTGTTTAATGCAGTCAACAGATTCTCTCAGACGTCCATCTCTCTTTATACTGTCACACAACAATGTGGGTATGGATCCATTAGATCTGGCCCTATAGTGTCCTCTTTGACAAACAAAATAAAGCTTATAAAGATGACATCTGGGGAAATACAGCAGTTAAACTGTCTGTCTGCACTTTACTTTTTTCGTGTATGTCAGTTTGTTTTGTTTTACATAGTATTATATTGTATGTTTTATGTAAAGCACATAATTATGAGCAACGTGTGTATAAATAAAGTTATGCAGAATTAATGAGAAGGCTCAAGCCGACACGCCTTGATGTATTTTTAATGTCTTGCCCTGTTTAATAAAGTCCTTTTTTTATCACTTTTTGTAACCAACCTTCAGTGTCAGGACATTCTTTCTGACTTGTTGGTCATAATTCTTCCTCTGTTTTGTCGGTGTTTATTTTGCATCATTCAGGACCGTAATGGGAGAAGAAGATTCATTCATCTTGACCGGACAAGTGGTCGATACGTCCCGGCTGCTTTCCGGTGTACCGTCCTCGAAATGTCTCTGGAGAAGAAGACAGGGGACGAGGTGAAGGAGAGCTTCACAAAGCTAGCCTCAGTTAGCCACACTAGCTGGACAGGAAACAGGGAAGTTACCTTCAAAATAAAAGAGCAACACAAAGGGTGAGTAAGGTTAGTGAATACTCACCATGGACGCGGCCATTTTAGCAGTCATTGTCAGCCTGGTACAATTAAAATGGTGAGTCATTCCTTAAGCCTTGCATTCACTAGCATCCATGCTAATTGGTGTTAATAGTGCAAAGCTAATGGGTTAGCTAAGGTAATGTATTCATATGTAGGGTAATTAGCCAGGAAAGGCTAGCGGCGTACTCTATTGCCTGTAAAAAGGCTAATGATTCTATTTATTGGTTATGGAAAGTAATTTTGCTTTCAACACTATTGCTAGCTGTGGGTATTTTGTTGAATGAATGTTAGTCCAATTGTGAGTTTAATTGTTTAACTGGAGTTTATGGTGAAGTAACTCAAAGAGGCAAATTATCTTGTGCATTCTTTTACTGTTACCAATGTCTTAATACCAACTAACATAAACTTTTATCGCAATTTTTTAACAAAAGCTCTCACAACATCAGGCATTTTGGGCCGCAACAATCACAAAAAAAGGCCGCTAAATCCTGGAGGGACAATTACCGTGAAGAAGTCGTTAGAATATGTAAATTACACGTTAAAATATATATTATGTTTGTAGTAGACAGGTGTACAGTAATTGCAAAAGGAATAACTTGAATTAACTAAAATTTTACATTTAACTTCTGCTCACCTTTGATCAACAGAGTGGCGTCCATCTTTGAAGAATACAGGATGACCCATGGACCGGTCACTCTTCATGGACACACAGCTGGGTTCCAGTTCAGGACAGTCTGGTCTCTGATGGATCCTGATGGAAATTATAGCTCACATATTTAGAGAAATTCTATCTGAGTCAAAGACTTTTACATTTACATTTATCTAACATGTTGAGTCATACTGGCAGTTTCTGTTTTTTGTCATACAGCTACTTCTTGAGTTGCTGTGGAGTACTTGTATTTAACGTTACTGTCGTTTATACCACGCATGCAGAGCTGTCTCTGCACTCCCGCACTGATCTCCTCCCCCCTGTCTTATTATCAACAATGGATGAATCAACAACTTCGTAAATTAAATTAGATTCAACTTTATTGTCATTGTGCAGAGTACAAGTACAAAGACAACGAAATGCAGCTTGTGTCTAACCAGAAGTGCAAAATAGCAGCAAAGTGCAATGTGATACAAAGTATAGACAGGTGGTGATAAAAACTGACATACAACAAGCAAGTGCAACAACATACAAGATAGAACGCAAGTAAGTTGACTTGACATGTTTATAAAATGTCGGGAGTACAGTGTTCAAGTTATTAGGCATTATTAAAGTCTCCTGTGATTATGTGGTGCGCATGAGTTTTGGTTCTCGGGACGACTACATTGTGGGGTCTATTATCCTTTTGGGGGACATGTCCACACAATGTGAACTGTTTAAATAGGTGAGCATGTCAAGATTCAGGATTGCTTTTATTCTTATTAAGCAAAAACACAGATACAACACAGGGTAAGAAAATAATGTATTTTATGACTATGTTATATATTGCACTTAAATGAATAAATAATATTGCACATTTGTATATTTTTTTGAGTCCTTTTGTTCTGGCGAGGGCTACATTGTGGGGACCTGCATGCTTTTTCAGGACAGGTCCCCACAACGTAAAATGTTAAACATGGCATTCATGTGATGGTTTAAGGTTAATTTTATAATCCGGGTTGGTGCTAAGGGTGAGTATCCAGAGATTAACTGGAAGTCCTGCTCAGTGAAAGTTGTCTGAGAGTTTTAACTGATGTTTCAACATCACACAGTCACAGCTGGACAAATACACACTCACACTGTCATTATTATTCATCGGCACCTTACTCATTAGTATATCTGTATATATCGAAATAGATATATACGTATATATATTACTGTATATAATAGGTGTATAATGTACTGTACATATGTTAATATTTTTGTTGCTATGTTATTGGTAGTATAAGCCTGTGCTTTAGCCCCGCCCAAGCTATTTACCTGGCTGACAGTCACCTTTAATGGCTAAAGGTAACAACGACCACTAAAAAGACTGCGTGCTAGCGGAGCATTGTGCCGGACTGATTTCACTGACATCACTTTTTCTTGGCTTATTTAAAAAAACTCCACAAACACAATGTGTTCTTCACAGCCTCCAATCTCTTAGCCCCAGTAATTCTGTAAAGAGCCCTTGGGTTTCATGTAAGACACTATATACAAGTCAAATTTATTTTTATTATTTCACTATAAAAGCCACTAAAAAGACCACAAGCCCATGGTGGTCTGCACCCAGGAACAGTCACTGTGTGTTGACTTTGGTCACTGAACAGAAGAAAACAGTCAGGTAGAATACAAAAGATTTATTTCGTAAACAGATAAAATCAAACAAACTCTTTACAATCTGTAATTGTTTTTTCACAGATCCTGAAACTCATGTTTGACATTCGGAGGAGTTTCGTTCAGGAACAATTGTTTCAAAACAATAAACCTCAGTTTCTGACTTTAAGTTTAATATTTTAGTCTCAGCCTCAGAGCCTCTGTTGTTTTGACTTGAATATAAAAGTTTATTTTAACACAAATCTGATATCAGAGAAGCTCTCGGTACAGCTCGTATACATGGACACAGATTTACCAAAAACCTGATGTAACATCACATTTCCTCAGCTTTATACAGTGGATGATCAGGTAAAGAGAGTCAGCTGATGACGGGAATCATGAAGTGTTTCTAGTTAAATTTTTTAAATGTTGATAATCAAAGAGATGAAATCAGACAAAAGAATGTTTAGTGTTTGAGTCTGAGACAGATCTGCTTCACAGTGCAGAGTGTGTATGATGTTGAAAAGACTTTGATTTCAGTAGCTGATCTTCAGTCTGGGTTTCTGTTCCCAGGAGAGACTCAGTCCTACAGAGGACACAGAGACACTGAGGAACCAGGTGACCAGACCCTAAACCCAGGATAGAGAGGCTGAGTGAATGTGGTGTTGAAGGTGTGGAGGTGGATCAGTGAGTCAGAGGAGACTGTGTAGAAGGACAGAGAGCCAGCAGGCCAGTCCACATACACTGCTACTCTGTTAGAGACAGAGGAGGACGGGAGGGCTGTTCTTATGTTATTGTGCCAGACAGAGTAACCTTCATCATAGCAGCTCAGACTCCAGGACTGATCATTTGCTCCAAACCAACAGTCATCACTGTCTCCTTTCCTTCTGATTCCTTTGTAACTCACTGAAATATGAACCTCTTCTCTCCTCTCAATCTCCCAGTAACAGCGACCAGTCAGACCATCTCTACACAGCAGCTGAGGCCAGGACTCAAACCTCTCTGGATGATCAGGATATGACTGATCCTCCTCCACACATGTCACCTTCCTGTTGTTGTCCGACAGTTTGAGTTTTCTGTGTACTGTGTTTGTGTCCAGTTCCAGTTCACAGACATCTGATGGAGAGAACAAGACACAATACAGCTGCAGATTATCATCTGATGATTTATTAACAACTTTACTGACAATTACCAAAAGAAAATAATTTACACTTTAATTTCATATTCATCTGTGAATGATGTTCAACAAACTTTAACTTCAACAATTCATGTACAATTATAACTGATTTAGTTTATGAATACATGTGATGGTGATTTACAGATGTACAGCTGTATAGACTGAAAACACACAATCACAGCAAACTTACTTATGTCAGAAGTACGAGTTTATAAGCAGCACAAGGCAACAACGCTATTCTCTAATATCAGTCAAAAGAAACTAAGTTAACTTTCTGTTGGCTAGACTGTAAATAAAATATATTGATTATTTCTGTTGGAACACTTTGTTCAGTTTGTTGTGTTTGTGGATTTTAAATTGATTGATGGATTGAGTTCTAACATCTTTCCAGCCACACTGACAGAAAACAGATCCTGACTGAAACTCTAGAGAAATTCATTATCGTAAGCTACTTCAGTCAAGAAAATTTAAAAATGTAGTGTAACATGCAACAAAGTTCTCATGAATCAAACTTTAAAAACACTCACACTTCCTCAGACCAGGTCTCAACCACTGCAGTCCACCATGGTCCGTCCTGCAGGAAGAAACAAAGTCAGAATCAACTTCATACACCTTCACTCATATCCTCCATTAATCATGAACCAGAGTTCATCAGTTAGTGACAGAGAAGCAGTGGGAGAGCTGCTGTTGTCAACATCCACTTCTATCTCACTGTGAGAGTGAACATGAGGCTCCTGTATGTGCATCCAGATCCACAATAATATATCTGTCTTTGTGCAAACAGTTTTAGTCGTTAATCTTTGTACACAAGTACTTTTACTTCAATAACATTTCTTTAAACTAACTGCACTGCAGTACATTAATCTGGTACTCTTTCCGCCTCTTTCCACCGTACCCAGTGGAGAGTTACGGTCAGGTAAACGTGGACCTCCAAGAACTGACGCCATTCATCTGCATGTACAGACAGACTTTAGTTACCAGCCAACACTACCTTTGGGTGACAATATGCTAATGAGCACTGATGATGTGAACATTGATAGCCAGCTCATCCTACCTGTATACTTTAGGAACATAAAAGAAAACGTGCTCAGGAAGAATTACGGTGCTATTATATGAACTGTTTGTTGGACTAGGAATAATTTAATTATAGATATCTTTAATATATGTCCATCCAGCTATTTAATAAAACAGCTTGCCATATTGAAAAACCTGAACACATCCTGAGTCTCTCAGACTAAAGGACTAAGCTTCACAGCTTCTTTGACAGCTTACAGACACTCAACCAAAAAGGATGAGATAATAAATAATATGAAGTAAATAGGAGTTCAGAGGGTCATCATTTTACAAACAATCAGCAGTACACCAACCTGAGAGTTTCCAGTCTGCAGTGTGGACTCTTCAGTCCAGCCGACAGCTGCTTCACTCCTGAATCCTGCAGGTTGTTGTTACTCAGGTCCAGCTCTCTCAGACTAGAGGACTGGGCGCTGAGAACTGAGGACAGAGCTTCACAGCTTCTCTCTGACAGGTTACAGCCACTCAGTCTGAAGAGGAATCAGCAAAACATAAGAAAACAATTACAAACAATGGTTGTTTTAATAAGGGAGATATAAGATTTAACCCATAAAAACTCAGACCTATGCCCCCCTTAAAACGAAAATAATGGGGGGCATACCACATACTAAATAGACCACAGAGAACACATTTAAGATTGTCTTTTAAATAACCACCTGTAGTGTCAGGGGTCTGAAGTGTGACATACAGTATATACAGTTCAGGCATTTGGAGTATTTTCATTATTCATTTAGAGGAGCTGAAACCCAGCAAAGTCACTGGGTGCCAAAATTCAGCAAAGGCAAGGCAAGGCAAGGCAGCTTTATTTGTATAGCACATTTCAGCAACAAGGCAATTCAAAGTGCTTTACATAAAATCAGTTAAACAGATAAAACACATGTACAGACAGTTAAAAATCATAAGCATTAAAAACCGATAAAACACATGAATAGATAGTTAAAACATTAGGACACATAAAACACAAGAATAAAAGTTACAGTGCAGCATAAGAAATTTAAAGAAATGAGCATTTAAGAAAGGCAGCATCAAAAAGAAAGGTCTTCAGCCTTGATTTAAAAGAACTGAGAGTAGCAGCGGATCTGCAGGTTTCTGGGAGTTTATTCCAGATATGAGGAGCATAGAAACTGAAAGCTGCTTCACCCTGTTTAGTTCTGACTCTGGGGACAGAAAGTAGACCTGTCCCAGATGACCTGAACGGTCTGGGTGGTTCATAGTGGAGTAGCAGATCAGAAATGTATTTTGGACCTAAACCGTTGAGTGATTTATAAACTAGCAAAAGTACTTTGAAATCAATTCTTTGAGACACAGGAAGCCAGTGTAAAGACTTCAGAACTGGAGTGATGTGATCCAGTCTCCTGGTCTTAGTGAGGACTCGGGCAGCAGCGTTCTGAATCAGCTGCAGCTGTCTGATTGATTTTTTAGTGAGACCTGTAAAGACACCATTACAGTAGTCAAGTCTACTGAAGATGAAGGCATGGACCAGTTTTTCCAAGTCCTGTTGACACATAAGTCCTTTAACCCTTGATATATTCTTAAGGTGATAGTAGGCTGACTTTGTAATTGTCTTAATGTGGCTGTTAAAATTCAGGTCAGAGTCCATGATTACACCAAGATTTCTGGCTTTGTCTGTTGTTTTTAATATTGTTGTTTGAAGCTGAGCGCAGACTTTCAATCGTTCCTCTTTTGCTCCAAAAACAATCACCTCAGTTTTTCCTTCATTTAATTTCAGAAAGTTCTGGCACATCCAGCCGTTAATTTGTTCAATGCACTTAGTCAGTTTTTGTAATGGACTATAGTCCCCTGGTGATAAGGTTATGTAAATTTGTGTGTCGTCCGCATAACTGTGGTAACTTATTTTGTTGTTCCGTTTTACGTGACCAGGTAGCAGTGGGGCAGTCTAAAAAAAGTACTGGAGGAACAAACAAGGAAGCAGGCCGGGTGACAGATAAAAAACCTGAAGTCAGAATACTAGACCTAGCATTCTGACTTCAGTCAGGCTGGGGGGTGCTAGCTGGCACAGAGGTAGGCTGAGAATCTGAGGAGGAGCTGGTAGTGGAATGAGAGAAGCATTAGTGGAGCTCTTGGAAAAACACAATCCATTAGAAGGTGGAGGAACTGGAGAGTAAATGAAACTAATTGCCTAGGTAGGGTCAGAGTCCCTTAACTGAGGTTAAATTGACATCTTCTCAAGTTCATCAGACATCTCAGCTCCCTTCGCCTCTGCTCGGTCCATGAGTGTTAGGATCATTCTGTTAAAGCTCAGCGAGTAGCTGGACAAAAATGCAGAGATGGCAAAGGATACGGTGAGCAAAAAATGTCCAGAAAACAAGACCACACAGAACTTAAGAATAAATCCAAGGACAAAAATATAGCACAGAACATGACTGAAAACTGACACAGAAACAATGATCCCACAACAGAAAAGGCAGCACAGAGACTAAATACACAAGGCAATGAGCAAACAAGGGACAGTGACATTAGGGTTGGGAAACAGATGAAACACAGACAATAACAAGGGAGGGAAAACTAACAGACAGGAAGTAAAACAAGACAAGAAAAGACAGAAAACAAGACTACCAAAATAAAACAGGAAAAAGAAACATACAAAATAACATACAAAATAAGTAGGACGGGAGAGAGAGTTAGTATTGCGGTCACACGCATGTAGCTCCTTGAGATATTCGTCAGAGGGAGGAACTGTAAAGGTGGCAGGGGCTGGAGTGCGACTGATGAAAGCACTAGCCTGCACCGGTTCGGTCTGCCTCACATCGAGCTGCAAGCGAGCCAACACCGCATGAATGATAGAGCCCATGGAGCTGGCATTGGCTCCATCTAATGAGCAGTAAGCTGAGGAATGAGAGCCAGGCCCTGAAGCATGGAGGGCCCCTCTTCAGCATACTAATTAAAGAGTGGCTGAAGCCGCCATGGAAACCATATCTTCCTCACCCACAAGCTCAGCAGCGGGTGGATTGGGTTGAGCAGCATCCACCGTACCAGCACCAGAATGGAGGGCCAGAAGGAAAGACTTCATCTGGTCCCACTCAGCGGTCAGCAAGTCTACCTTAGCACACAGCCTGCTAGACTTAGCTTTCTTCCTGCAAGGAGCGCCTGCTTGGATAGGGTAGGTTGGGCTGGGGTCAACTGCTCTGATGAAGACAAGTCAGAATGACCCCCCCAAGATTTCCACCTCAGCCAGCCTAGCAGCCCTCACTGTGCGGAGCAAGTAACTGCAGTTCAAACAGGGGTCCTCTGGGAGGCCTCCCTTAGATGTTCAACCCCAATATTAAATTCAATGTTAAATTTGTTCCGTAGAAGAATATTGGAAAGTACTTCCTTTCATTTGTTTAAATTTCAACACGTCATTTGTTATTTTTTAGAAGAACACTGTAATCAGCAGAAAGGCATAAGTAACAAACTCGTTAATATCTGTTAATTTATCGCAAGTAATATCTTTGTCCCGATTTTCAACAACGTTATCCCATGTCACATATTTTACTCATATCGTGCAGCCCTACTCAGAGTACATTTATACTGACCGGCTTTTTATTTTGAAAATAACTTGAGAAAAATGTCTTTAAAGTAACAGTACTTTTCCTTGAGTATAATATTCTAGTACTCTTTCCACCTCTGCCTGATTCATACGTGCAGACACAAAGAAACAGATGCAGCCTCTTGTCCAAATACTTGTCCCCTTAAATATGGGGTCCAATCATAATTTCTGCATAGTCCATTCAGCATAGCTGTGAATACTCTCATGTTGAAGCTGAGAGTCTGCACTGTGAGCACATAATCATTGTTTGATTTCAAATCCAGAGCCAAAATAAAAACATTTTATCATTGTCCAAATACATTTAGACCTAACTGTATATCCAAGTCAAGTTTATGTGTTGTGAACCAATACATTACAATGTTGACAGGCACTCTCAGACTAGAGGACTTCTAAACCTTATTCACTCTTTTAATCTAGTCAGTCAACAAAAATAATTAGCATACAAAGAAAATAACATCTCAGAATAACTGTACACTAACCTGAGAGTTTCCAGTCTGCAGTGTGGACTCTTCAGTCCAGCGGACAGCTTCTTCCCTCCTGAATCCTGCAGGTTGTTATTACTCAGGTCCAGCTCTCTCAGACTAGAGGACTGGGAGCTGAGAACTGAGGACAGAGCTTCACAGCTTCTCTCCAACAGGTTACAGCCACTCAGTCTGAAGAGGAATCAGGCATACATGAGAAAACAATTACAAACAGTGGTTGTTTTAATAAGGGTGATATAAGATTTAAGGTTTAAACCTCAGAGTAAAGCATTGTTAGTGATTCTGTGAGAATGACTGATTGTTATTTTGCTCTGTTGCAGAACCTCGCCAGTACTTAGTTTATATACTTGTTTGTAGTTCTTCTCATTGACAGTAAGTTTACTTATTTACTTATATTACTTATGTCAGAATTGAAATTAGTCTCCAGCTCTATTAATAAAACAGAATTAGCCATAGTACAACTTAAAGGGGTCATGTTGACAATGTTGTCTACCTTTAAAAATGCATCGCAGTAATGTTTACTCAGAGTAAATTTATACGGACCTACTTTTTAATTTGAATTTAACTAAATTTGTACTTGCAATTGAGTATAATATTCTAGTACTCTTTCCACCTCTGCCTGACTCATACATGCAGATACAAAGAAACAGATGCAGCCACTTGTCCCCTTAAATATGGGGTCCAACCATAATTCCTGCATAGTTCATTCAACATAGCTGTGAATACTCATGTTGAAGCTGAGAGTCAGCTATGTAAACACATAATCATTGTTTGATTTTAAATCAAGGGCCAAAATAAAATGTTGTCATTGTCAAATACATTTGGACCTAACTTTACACCCAAGTCAAGTTCATGTGCCATCAATCAAGACATTACAATGTTGACAAGCTCCTGAGTCAGTTCTCTCAGACTAGAGGACTTCTAAATCTCATTCACTCTTTTAATCTTTTAACACTAACCTGAGAGTTTCCAGTGTGCAGTGTGGACTCTTCAGTCCAGCCGACAGCTGCTTCACTCCTGAATCCTGCAGGTTGTTGTTACTCAGGTCCAGCTCTCTCAGACTAGAGGACTGGGAGCTGAGAACTGAGGACAGAGCTTCACAGCTTCTCTCTGTCAGGTGACAGCCACTCAATCTGAAGAGGAATCAGCAATATATAAGAAAACAATTACAAACACTGGTTGTTTTAATAAGGGATATATCAGATTTAAGGTGAGAGACGTAATCACAGAGTAAATCATTGTTAGTGATTCTGTGAGAATGACTGATTGTTATTTTGCTCTGCTGCAGAACCTCACCAGTCAGTGAAGCTGCACTTGTTTGTAGTTCTTCTCATTGAGAGTGCAAATAGATGATCATTTCTACATTTACTTATGACTAACTGTTAGATTGGAAATGAGGCCTTTATGTGCGCCCAGCTCCACTAATTAAACAGAATCAGCCATATGTACAGAGCCAAAATTTACTAAACGCTATAATTGTCCAAATACATTTGTACCTAACTGTATATCCAAGTCAAGTTTATGTGCTATGAACCAAGACATTACAATGTTGACAAGCTCCTGAGTCAGCTCTCAGACTAGAGGACTTCTAAACCTCATTCACTCTTTTACTCTTGTTTATTCAGTCCACTAAATAACATAAAAAGAAATAAAAATCTCAGAATAACTGAACACTAACCTGAGAGTTTCCAGTCTGCAGTGTGGACTCTTCAGTCCAGCCCACAGCTGCTTCACTCCTGAATCCTGCAGGTTGTTGTTACTCAGGTCCAGCTCTCTCAGACTAGAGGACTGGGAGCTGAGAACTGAGGACAGAGCTTCACAGCTTCTCTCTGACAGGTTACAGTCACTCAGTCTGAAGAGGAATCAGCAATACATGAAAAACAAATACAAACAATGTTTTTTTAACAAGGGAGATATCTTTAAAGTAAGAGATGTAACCTCAGAGTAAAGCATTGTTTGTGATTCTGTGAGAATGACTGATGCTCTGTTGCAGAACCTCGCCAGTCAGTGAATTTGCACTTGTTTGTAATTCTTCTCATTGACAGTGCAAACAGATGCAAAGCGCTGAGCATTTCTACATTTACCTATGACCAACTGTCAGAGTAGAAATGAGTCTCCTTTATGTGCGCCCAGCTCCACTAATTAAACAGAATCAGCCATACGTACAACTTAAGGGGTCACGTTAATTATGTTGTTCACCTTTTAAACTGGGGGTGGGATTATTTGTCTTACTATGAAAGGTTTTTTCATGCAGTCATTCATTTAGTGTTTCTAATATGAAAATAAATGAACAATATTAAGCACTGCTAATTTTGTCTTTATTGAATCAAAGATGTCTAGCAAAATATCGTGAACCAAGACAATACACTGTTGACAAGCGTCTGAGTCACTAGAGGATTGGGAGCTGAAAACTGAGGACAGAACTTCACATCTCTCTGAAAGGTTGGGCTGTAGTCAATCCAGTTAATAACACATACATAACGAAAATAACAGCTTAAAGGGTCATGGTTTTCAAATAACTGAACACCAACATGAGAGTTTCCAGTGTGCAGTGTGGACTTTTCAGTCCAGTCCACAGCTGCTTCACTCCTGAGTCCTGCAGGTTGTTGTTACTCAGGTCCAGCTCTCTCAGACTAGAGGACTGGGAGCTGAGAACTGAGGACAGAGCTTCACAGCTTCTCTCTGACAGGTTACAGCCACTCAGCCTGAAGAGGAATCAGCAATACAATTACAAACAAAAGTAATTCTTCTGAATTCTTCTGAAACAAAACTCCATTTAATCTGGGTAGTTGTGTATACACGTACAGAGCTTTGTTGAAGTCTTTGATCACTGGGAACAGCCTCAGAAAAGCCTCCTCTGAAGCAGAGCATTTCTTCAGGTCAAACACCTGGAGGTTGTTGCTACTCAGGTCCAGCTCTCACAGACTAGAGGACTGGGAGATGAGGAATGAGGACAGAGCTTCACAGCTTCTCTCTGACAGGTTACAGCCACTTAACCTAAAAATGATATTCAAACAGTCAGTTTAATATTAATGAATTTAGAATTCTTTTAATGAAGGTAGGATAACCTGAGAGTTTCCAGTCTGCAGTGTGGATTCTT
>CM049385.1:1296447-1306447 GCA_026937815.1 Etheostoma perlongum | reverse complement strand
ACTAAACTGGACCAGGGTGTTCCTAGTGTGGACCCTGCGGTCCACGTCAGCCAGACGACCACATTCACATGTTCTGGTTGGAGCCCGACCGATGACGGGTTTAAAGCCCGATACGAATATTTGGTTAATTAAAAATCTGATATGCCGATATATTTAAAAATAAAAAATCTAGAAACACGTTACAAAACAAACAGATTTCCCTAACGTTAGTTATTTATGAGTTCTCACTAAAATAATATGATGATTAGTTTAATCAAAATATATTGAAGTTCTGATAAATAAAATGTAGAAAAACACAAATTTAAGATATGAAACTTAAAGTCTTTTGAACAAAAACACATTAACAAAATAATCAGCCAACAGGGACGCTGTAGAGCGTCCTCTGGTGGACAGACTATGCAACGCCATCACTAACAGGGACGTTGTAGAGCGTCCTCTGGTGGACAGACTATGCAACGCCATCACTAACAGGGACGTTGTAGAGCGTCCCTGGTGGACAGACTATGCAACGCCATCACTAACAGGGACGTTGTAGAGCGTCCTCTGGTGGACAGACTATGCAACGCCATCACTAACAGGGACGTTGTAGAGCGTCCTCTGGTGGACAGACTATGCAACGCCATCACTAACAGGGACGTTGTAGAGCGTCCTCTGGTGGACAGACTATGCAACACCATCACTAACAGGGACGTTGTAGAGCGTCCTCTGGTGGACAGACTCATATCTTAAGTTTGTATTTTTCTACATTTTATTTATCAGAACTTTAATATATTTTGATGTTCTGTTGTGACAATAAAACAAATTATATTATTTTAGTGAGAACTCAAATAACCACAAATAACTAATGTTACGGAAAGCTGTAACGCATTTCTGGATTTAAAAAATATACATAAACGGTCGATATATCGGATTTTTAAATAACCAAATATTTGTATGGTACGACCTTAAAAATCCTCCATGGGTCGGGCTCCGTACAGTAAGGTTGAGTCCTTACCGGTACCACTTCCTGGAGAGCTTGGGTCGCCCTCGGACAGTCTTGTGCCACACTATGGGGAAGTTGGTGGTGCTGGCAAAGTTCTGAGTGACGGCGATGGTCGTGTCCAGGTTGAGGACCACGTGCCACCACCCGCCTGCGGACACACAGCTAGTTACCATTAGCAACGGAAACAAAAACACCTGGTTAGTTACCATCAAGTGGGCATTCAGAATTCTAGCTGATAGACAGGTGTTCAAATACTTATTTACAGCTGTATCATACAAATAAAAAGTTAAAAAATCATACATTGTGATTTCTGGATGTTTTTTTAGATTATGTCTCTCACAGTGGACATGCACCTACGAGGACAATTTCAGACCCCTCCATGATTTCTAAGTGGGAGAACTTGCAAAATCAAAACCAGCATGTTCAAATACTTATTTTCCTCACTGTATGTTAGCGTGTATATGTTAGCGTGTATATGTTAGCGTGTATATGTTAGCGTGTATATGTTAGCGTGTATATGTTAGCGTGTATATGTTAGCGTGTATATGTTAGCGTGTATATGTTAGCGTGTATATGTTAGCGTGTATATGTTAGCGTGTATATGTTAGCGTGTATATGTTAGCGTGTATATGTTAGCGCGTGTATATGTTAGCGTATATATGTTAGCGTGTATATGTTAGCGTGTATATGTTAGCGTGTATATGTTAGCGTGTATATGTTAGCGTGTATATGTTAGCGTGTATATGTTAGCGTGTATATGTTAGCGCATATATGTTAGCGTGTATATGTTAGCGTGTATATGTTAGCGTGTATATGTTAGCGTGTATATGTTAGCGTGTATATGTTAGCGTGTATATATTGTTTGGTTGTTTTGTACGTGTAAGCGCATTGAGAGTAACGATGTTCCAAAGGTAAACTCCTCGTATGTGTCCTCATACCTGGCGAATACACTTTAGTCAGTACTCTTGCACATTGTCTGTTGCTTGTCGGTTGGTTTGTTGTTGTTGTTGTTTGTAGAAACATGCTGCTGTAACAAGGGAATTTCCCCATTGTGGGATAAATAAAGTATTATCTTATTACTAAGAAGTAGAAGAAGATGCGTCTTCACTGACCAGGCACAAACACGGTCTCCCCGGGTCTCTGCAGGACCTCCAGCGGCGTGAACTCGGGCGGCCAGTTGGGCTGCTGCGTTCGGGGGTAGATGACGTTGAACCAGGTGATAGCCTCGTCCTGCTGGTTGCCCCCCTCCTCTCGGGACACCTTGATCAGCTCGCGGGGGGTGTTGGTGGGGAACAGGCACCACCTCTTGTGTCCCTGGACCAGGGCGTTCCAGGCGCTGGTGCCCAGCGGGTCGATGTGGATGCCGGTGCCCGAGCGGGCCGGGCCCATCACGAACCACCTGGGGGGGGGGACAAGACACACGTCACGCATCGCTGAGGTTCATTAGACTGGACACAAAACAACAAGAAATTACAACATTTTAGTTATTCTACAGATCTTACTACGTCACCCCCGTCTCTGGAACGGGGAGTTTACACAGAGAGGGGGAGAGAGGGAGAGAGACACACACACACACACCCACCCAGAGAGAGACAAAGAGAGAGACACACACACCAGAGAGAGACAAAGAGAGACACACACACACACACACAGAGACACAGAGAGACAGACAGACACACACAGACAGAGAGAGAGACAGACAGACACACATACACAGAGAGAGAGAGACACACACCCAGAGAGAGAGACACACACACAGAGACACAAAGAGAGAGAGAGAGAGAGACACACACACACACCCCCATAGAGAGAGACAGACACACACACACCCACCCACCCAGAGAGAGACAAAGAGAGACACACACAGAGACACCCCCAGAGAGAGAGAGAGAGAGAGACACACAGACCCCCCCAGAGAGAGAGAGAGAGAGAGAGAGAGAGAGAGAGAGAGAGAGAGAGAGAGAGACTCATGTAGACCGGGACCTGTATGGCGGCCTGCGCTTCTCTCCTGCAACTGGAACAGGTCGTCCCTGAAGAAGACGGGGACCTGGTAGTCGTCCAGCAGCTTCCTGCGCTTGGTGTGCTCCCCGTAGCTGCTGTCGAAGATGTAGAGCGGGCTGTCGTCCCGCGTGCTCTCCAGGTACTCCATGTAGTACTTCATCTTCATCTTCACCGAGTACCCGTCGTTGTCTTCCCCGCACTTGAACTTCTGGTTGCGGTACTTGCGTTTGAGGCGCTCCAGGGTCCACTTCTCGCGGGCGGGCCAGGTCTCCTGCGAGTTCTGCAGGACCACGGGCTTGTAGGGACGCTCGAAGCGCCGGATGAACTCTTCGGGACTGAGGACACGCGTGTCCACACGCTCCACGTTGTCCTGGGACACACAACGCATCGGTCACATGATGTCACTACCTGATGTGAGTCACGCATGTAACGCTAACGGGAGACTTCTGTAACGGCAATACAGTAAGAGAGAGGAGGAGGGAGAAAGGAGGGAGAGAAGGGAGAAAGAAAGGAGGGAGAGGGAGAAGGGAGAAAGGAGGGAGAGAGAGGGAGAAGGGAGAAAGGAGGGAGAAAGAAAGGAGGGAGAGAGAGAAGGGAGAAGGAATGAGAGCGAGAAATAAGAGATAAAAAGATAGAGAGAAAGAAGAAAGGAGGGAGAGAGAGGGAGAAGGGAGAAAGGAGGGAGAGAGGGAGAGAGGGAGAAAGGAGGGAGAAAGAAAGGAGAGGGAGAGAGAGAAAGAAAGGGAGAAAGGAGGGAGAGAGAGGGAGAAAGGAGGGAGAAAGGAGGGAGAGAAGGGAGAAGGAATGAGAGCGAGAAATAAGAGATAAAAAGATAGAGAGAAAGAAGGAAGAGAAAAAGGAGAAAGAAAGAAAAAGAAAGGAGGGAGAAAATAGAAAGGGAGAGAGTGAGAAAGATGGGAGAGAAAAAAAAAGAGAGAAAGGAGAGAGAGAAAAAGGAGGGAGAAAAGAAAGAAAGGAGGGAGAAAGAGCCTCCAGATGCTAAAAGAGGGATGGCAATACAGTAAGAGAGAGAAAGAGAAAGAAAGGAGAGAGAGGGAGAAAGGAGAGAAAAGAGAAGAATGAAGAAGAAAGACCAAAAGGAGAGAAAGACAGAGAAGAACTGGAGACAAATGTACAAAAGTATCCGAGTAACGTAACTTCCTCCACGTGCGTTCAGTTATGTGAAAACAGCTATAAAGCAACACGTGTATGGGAAAATAGGAAGAGAGTCACATAAATCCAGCCTGAGACAGAACTGAGTGTAACACCTACTCAGAGTTACATAAATCCAGCTGGTGACAGAACTGAGTGTAACACCTACTCAGAGTTACATAAATCCAGCTGGTGACAGAACTGAGTGTAACACCTACTCGTTGTCTACGTGACAACCTGCACGCCTCCTGCTGCGGCTAGAAGGGATACAGCCACGGCCGGAAGTTACGCAAAACCTCGGCTAACATAATAATACGTTACTACTTTCACCCATTGGAAACGCGTGCTCGTTTCTCTAAGTGTTTTAAAAAAACCAAACCCCGATATTTCCTTACACTCAACTAGCGTTAACAACTAAAGTTAACTGTTATGTCACCGTAGCTGTATCCCCTCTAGCCTCAGCGGTTAGCTCATGTTAGCTTAGCTCCAAATGCTACATTGGCAGTTACCTTCACGGTGCGGTGCGACAGGTCGAAAGCCTCGTGGTAATCGTGTTTTATCCAGTCCAATGAGTCCTTTAGTTCGGGTCTGGCGCTCCGTTTCGCCTCTTTAATCCTCTTCTTACTTTTATGGTTCATTCCTGCTCCCGTGTGTGTGTGTTAGCGTTAGCGCAGCTAGCGATCGAGCTAACCCGGAGGCTAAGCTAGCTAACTTTAGCTAACTAGCTGTGCTATTGTGACAGTCTCACCTTATTTATTTTAAAAAAGACAACAACACCACAAGTCGGTGTGTGTTTAACACGTCGTCAAATATACACCAACACCTTTTAAAACCTGCCCGGGCGACACAGTTTTATTAATAGCTTAATAGCTAACTGGCTACGCCAGGCAACACAATGCTTGCGAAACTGATTGACAGCGGCAGGGCCCGCCCCTTATGTCAAGGACTGAACGTTCATTGGCTACAGCGTCCGCAAGAACAAAACGTTGATTGGATGAAATGTAGAATACGCCTTCCCGCCCTGCGTTTACGTCTATTTAATTGGCTGTTAAGAGCGTCCTTCATTTGTGTTGTGGTCGACGCGGAAGTAGACATCAGCGTGGCTGCTAGTGGTGTTTTACGAGTTCCTCCGCATAGCTGGCGATGTAATTTAAGTCTAATTTAAGTCTAATTTAAGTCTAATTTAAGGGCTTATTATCCTGCACGATGGACCACAGTGGAGCCGAAACTCCTAGCATAGCATACAAAGTGTTCACGTTTGAAGACAAGAAGAAAGACACACAGGAGTCCCTTTGTGTGTCCATACCCGAGGTGTGTTAACGTTATAAAACACATTATTAGACTTCAGATACAGCTGCTGTTTATATATAAAATATATATATATATATATATAATATGTGTATATATATATATATATGTGTGTGTGTATTATATGTTCAGCATATATCAATCAGCAGTGTCTCGTAGTGTTAGAATAGAATCAAGAATCTTAATTTAGTTAATTTAAGATAACTAGGTGTGTAGATACACACCTGTTAGAACAACGTTCAGAGGCTAAATGTGTATAATAGACCCCCCCCCTTTAATCCGGTATTCATCCAAGCGAAGATGTGTTTATTTAAGTTTAAACTTTCATAGCTGCCATTGGTCCCATGGGAATATATCTGCTAACACAGCGATTGTTAATGTTATTTGTATTATACAGTGAACCCTCCTCTCTCTTTGGAGAGGAAGTAGTTATTTGTAAAAAAACGTTTATACAGTACTTGTATTTGTTAAACAAATGCTTGGGCCTGTAGAAAGGTTTTGTTATTTGGTTTCAATGTATTATATTACGGAGTATTTCATCGTATAATAATTGTAAAAAAAAAATAAAGGTTACTACTTCACGGGTTCTTTAAAAACGAGGGTTAACTGTATTCCAAAAAACGCATTTTTAACATATTTAGGTTGCACACACACACACACACAACACACACACAGACACGCACGCACACACAGACAGACACACACACACACACACACACACACACACACACACACACAGACAGACGGACACACACACACACACACACACACACAGACAGACGGACACACACACACACACACACACACACACACACACACACACACACTCGCAGACAGACACACGTCTGAAACATGGGTGACATAGATGGCGACAGACAGAAGACACCTCCACAAGACAGACGGAGCCAGGCACACACACACAGGCTTTATGCATGCTGGCCATCCTTAACAGACACACACACACAGACACATGCATCTCGTGACAGACAGACAGAACCTGCACACACACACAGACAGGTCACCCACACACACACACACACACACAGGATCCACATTACACACTGGGACAGACACACACACACATACACACACAGACAGACACACACCTGTGAAACATGTGGTAGCTGGCTCAGTTCCTATGGACCAGGCTCTACTTCAGGCTGAGAGGAAAGACGCTGCTGGAGGTGAGAGGAAAGGAGACGCACACACACACACCCACACCGAGAGACACACACACACACACACACACCCGGAGGGACAGGACAGACACACACCGAGAGACACACGCACACCGAGACACACACACACACACACACACACACCCACACCGAGAGACACACACACACACACACACACACACACACACACCGAGAGACACACACACACACACACACACACACCCCGAGAGAGACACACACACACACACCGAGAGACACACACACACACACACACACACACACACACACACACCGAGAGACACACGCACACACCGAGAGACACACACACACACAGAGAGACGCACACACACACACACACACCGAGAGACACACGCACACACCGATAGACGCGCACACACACACACACACACACACACACACACACACACACACACACCGAGAGAGACACACACACACACACACACACACACACACACACCGAGAGACACGCACACACACACACACACACACACACACCGAGAGACACGCACACACACACACACACACCGAGAGACACACACGCACACACACACACCGAGAGACACACACGCACACACACACACCGAGAGACACACACGCACAAAGTTCATTATCATGCTTTAATTTAATGAAAAGTCCAATATCTTTGACTGTATTCTACCTTGGGGGAGATCTGAAATATTACTTTCTATATTATTTATGGTCACAGGTAAATATAACTTATATTATAGTTACCTACTGTTGCTTTATTACTTTAATTACAGATTCAATTTAATTTTAACGTCACTTACACCGCAATATTGTTTCTTGTACTATGGCAACCGCACTTTATAATATCTTAATAATACCTTTTTAATACCTTTACAAAACCTTTATAATACCTTAATAATACCTGTACAATACCTTTATAATACCTTAATAATACCTGTACAATACCTTTTATAAAACCTTTATTTGACGCCACTTTACATTTGTGTGTGTGTGTGTTGTGTGTGTGTGTGTGTGTGTGTGTGTGTGAGTGTGTACACTCTACTCTCCTCTTTACCCTATTTCCCCCCCAAGTACAGTTGGATGCTGGATGAAATGATTAATTCTTTGTTATTTGAAGCGTTGGTCGAGTTCTAACTTTCCTCTTCCTCCTCTTCCTTCCCTCCTTCCTTCCTTCCTTCCTTCCTTCCTTCCTTCCTTCCTTCCTTCCTTCCTTCCTTCCCGATGTCTCCCAGCTGGGTGCCGGTGTGAGTCTGCCGGGCGTGGTGGCGGCCCGGTGCGGCGCGTCGGTGATCCTGTCCGACAGCGCTGAGAAGCCGCTGTGTCTGGAGAACTGCCGGCGCAGCTGTGAGGCCAACGGCGTCGGCCATGTTGGCGTGGTGGGCCTCACCTGGGGGGACGTCTCCCCGGATCTGGTTCTGCTCCCAAAGCTGGACGTCATCCTGGGATCGGACGTCTTCTACGAGCCACAAGGTTGGTAAGACTAAGACAATGAGCAGGGGGAACGAGAGGGGGAAACACCAGAGCAGGGGGAATGAGAGGGGAAACACCAGAGCAGGGGGAATGAGAGGGGAAACACCAGAGCAGGGGGAATGAGAGGGGGAAACACCAGAGCAGGGGGAATGAGAGGGGAGGAACACCAGAGCAGGGGGAATGAGAGGGGGAGACACCAGAGCAGGGGGAATGAGAGGGGAAACCAGAGCAGGGGAATGAGAGGGGGAACACCAGAGCAGGGGGAATGAGAGGGGAAACACCAGAGCAGGGGGAATGAGAGGGGGAAACACCAGAGCAGGGGAATGAGAGGGGAAACACCAGAGCAGGGGGAATGAGAGGGGGAGACACCAGAGCAGGGGGAATGAGAGGGGGAAACAGAGCAGGGGGAATGAGAGGGGGAACACCAGAGCAGGGGGAATGAGAGGGGGAAACACCAGAGCAGGGGAATGAGAGGGGGAACACCAGAGCAGGGGGAATGAGAGGGAGAAACACCAGAGCAGGAGGAATGAGAGGGGGAACACCAGAGCAGGGGGAATGAGAGGGGGAACGACAGAGCAGGGGAATGAGAGGGGCAACACCAGAGCAGGGGGAATGAGAGGGGAAACACCAGAGCAGGGGGAATGAGAGGGGAAACGCCAGAGCAGGGGGAATGAGAGGGGGAACACCAGAGCAGGGGGAATGAGAGGGGGGGGAATGAGAGGGGGAACGCCAGAGCAGGGGGAATGAGAGGGGGAACACCAGAGCAGGGGGAACGAGAGGGGGAAACACCAGAGCAGGGGGAATGAGAGGGGGGAACGACAGAGCAGGGGGAATGAGAGGGGGAAGACATCTTGTTTGACTTGATGTTTTGACCTGTTCCAGATTTTGAAGACGTCGTCCTCACCGTCGCTTTTCTTCTGAGAAAAAACCCCGACGCTCAGTTCTGGACCACGTACCAGGAGAGGAGGTGATCACTCTTTATTAAGGGGAGAAGAAGGGAGGAAGAAAGAGAGGGAGAAAGAAAGGAGAAAGGGGAGAGAGAGAGAAGTACCTCAACATTTGTACCTAAGTACATTTGGATTGATTCATTCTTTGTTATTCAAACCTGTGACTTCCTTTTCCTCCTCTCCCCCTTTCCCTACCTCCTCTTCCTCCTCTCCCTCTCCATCTACCTCCTCTTTCTCACTCTTCTCTCCCTCTCTGTCTTCTTCTACCTCCTCTTCCTCATCTTCGTCTTCATCTTTCTCTACCTCCTCTTCCTCTTCCCCATCTTTCTCTACCTCCTCTCCCTCTCAGTGCTGATTGGTCGATAGAGGCGTTGCTCCGGCGATGGGGGCTAAAGTGCGTCGACGTTGCTCTAGAGACGTTCTCCGCAGATGAAGCTGAGCTGGCTGGATCCAGTCTCCCTGGAAACAAGAGCATCCTCATGATGATCATCACCCTGGAAACCAGAGCATCCTCATGATGATCATCACCCTGGAAACCAGAGCATCCTCATGATGATCATCACCCTGGAAACCAGAGCATCCTTATGATGATTGTCACCCTGGAAACAAGAGCATCCTCATGATGATCATCACCCTGGAAACAAGAGCATCCTCATGATGATCATCACCCTGGAAACCAGAGCATCCTCATGATGATCATCACCCTGGAAACAAGAGCATCCTTATGATGATTGTCACCCTGGAAACAAGAGCATCCTCATGATGATCATCACCCTGGAAACCAGAGCATCCTCATGATGATCATCACCCTGGAAACCAGAGCATCCTCATGATGATCATCACCCTGGAAACAAGAGCATCCTCATGATGATCATCACCCTGGAAACCAGAGCATCCTCATGATGATCATCACCCTGGAAACCAGAGCATCCTCATGATGATCATCACCCTGG
>CM049385.1:1288947-1291447 GCA_026937815.1 Etheostoma perlongum | reverse complement strand
CATCTTAGTTGTTTTATACTCCATCTTAGTTGTTTTATACTCCATCTTAGTTGTTTTATACTCCATCTTAGTTGTTTTATACTCCATCTTAGTTGTTTTATACTCCATCTTAGTTGTTTTATACTCCATCTTAGTTGTTTTATACTCTATCTTAGTTGTTTTATACTCCATCTTAGTTGTTTTATACTCCATCTTAGTTGTTTTATACTCCATCTTAGTTGTTTTATACTCCATCTTAGTTGTTTTATACTCCATCTTAGTTGTTTTATACTCCATCTTAGTTGTTTTATACTCTTATTGTTTTATACTCCATCTTAGTTGTTTTATACTCCATCTTAGTTGTTTTATACTCCATCTTAGTTGTTTTATACTCCATCTTAGTTGTTTTATACTCTATCTTAGTTGTTTTATACTCCATCTTAGTTGTTTTATACTCCATCTTAGTTGTTTTATACTCCATCTTAGTTGTTTTATACTCCATCTTAGTTGTTTTATACTCCATCTTAGTTGTTTTATACTCCATCTTAGTTGTTTTATACTCCATCTTAGTTGTTTTATACTCCATCTTAGTTGTTTTATACTCCATCTTAGTTGTTTTATACTCCATCTTAGTTGTTTTATACTCCATCTTATCTTTTATACTTGTTTTTATACTCCATCTTAGTTGTTTTATACTCCATCTTAGTTGTTTTATACTCCATCTTAGTTGTTTAATACTCTATCTTAGTTGTTTTATACTCCATCTTAGTTGTTTTATACTCCATCTTAGTTGTTTTATACTCCATCTTAGTTGTTTAATACTCTATCTTAGTTGTTTTATACTCCATCTTAGTTGTTTTATACTCCATCTTAGTTGTTTTATACTCTATCTTAGTTGTTTTATACTCCATCTTAGTTGTTTAATACTCTATCTTAGTTGTTTTATACTCCATCTTAGTTGTTTTATACTCCATCTTAGTTGTTTTATACTCCATCTTAGTTGTTTTATACTTATCTTAGTTGTTTTATACTCCATCTTAGTTGTTTTATACTCCATCTTAGTTGTTTTATACTCTATCTTAGTTGTTTTATACTCCATCTTAGTTGTTTTATACTCCATCTTAGTTGTTTTATACTCCATCTTAGTTGTTTTATACTCCATCTTAGTTGTTTTATACTCCATCTTAGTTGTTTTATACTCCATCTTAGTTGTTTTATACTCCATCTTAGTTGTTTTATACTCCATCTTAGTTGTTTTATACTCTATCTTAGTTGTTTTATACTCCATCTTAGTTGTTTTATACTCCATCTTAGTTGTTTTATACTCCATCTTAGTTGTTTTATACTCTATCTTAGTTGTTTTATACTCCATCTTAGTTGTTTTATACTCTATCTTTGTTTTAGTTGTTTTATACTCCATCTTAGTTGTTTTATACTCCATCTTAGTTGTTTTATACTCCATCTTAGTTGTTTTATACTCCATCTTAGTTGTTTTATACTCTATCTTAGTTGTTTTATACTCCATCTTAGTTGTTTTATACTCTATCTTAGTTGTTTTATACTCTATCTTAGTTAAATGTCCTCTCTTACCTTCATACCTGCTTACTGACCTACTTTCACTCTCTGATAAGCTCAGTCCAGAGTTTGTTTTAGATGGAAATGTCACGAGTTGTTTGACAATGATTAGATGAGATAACGGCACACGTGCACACACACACACACACACACACACACACACACACACACACACACACGCACACACACACACACACTGCAGCAGCAGGATATTTTCAGTCAGCAGGTTTCTCTTTTCTCCTCCCTGTTTTTTTAGATAGTGTCGCTCCCTGATATGAGTCGTGCATGTTGTGAAATCCATGAAATAATAAAGTTTTCTCATTATGAACAATAACAGAAGATGGAAATCATTTCAGGAACGTTGTAGCTATCTATGGTTGATGCTATGCTAACGTTAGCTCTAAACACCATTCACCTGACAGCCTTTGTTGTGTTTGATGCTAACTTGTAGCTAAGCTAGCAGTGAACCAACTTGGTTAAGTAGCTCCATTATTTATTAAGTCTATTTTTACTTACCTACTAACTTAGTTAGTTGTTGGTATCCAGGACATGAAAACAAGCCCAGCATGAATGACCTACTTACAGTAGAACCAGGTTATAATGTAGTCTGGTTCAGTCGGACCATGGAGCTGATGTTTATCTCTGACCTGTTCTCAGAGCTGTGTGTGTGTACTCTGTGTGTGTACTCTGTGTGTGTACTCTGTGTGTGTGTGTGTGTGTACTGTGTGTACTCTGTGTGTGTGTGTGTGTACTGTGTGTACTCTCTGTGTGTGTGTGTGTGTGTACTGTGTGTACTCTGGCTGTGTTACAAGTTCCTGCAGAAACTTCCTATAGGCTACTTATTTATATTCTTACCCCTAGTAAGTAAGTATGTGTGTATGTGTGTGTGTGTCTGTTTGTCGTGTGTGTGTGTGTCCGTCTGTCTGTCTGTCTGTCTTGTGTGTGT
>CM049385.1:1276447-1281447 GCA_026937815.1 Etheostoma perlongum | reverse complement strand
AGGGACACCAAATCCTCTCGGATTAATTTGGGGTTTAAGAGCTTTTATGAAACAATAACAGCCGTCTTCTGGACACTTTTAAGCTCTTGTTTCCTGGACGAAGGCGACATGAATGCCTTTCTGATTACATTTCCTGTCAGCGCAAACAGAAGCAGACTGAGTGATGTCTTAAAGGGATAAAATGCTGCGTGACGCCCGAATCATCATTATCTATCTATCTATCTATCTATCTATCTATCTATCTATCTATCTATCTATCTATCTATCTATCTATCATCTATGTATCTATCTATCTATCTATCTTCCTGCTTTGCTCCCGTCAGAACTACTACGGCCACTAGAGGGCGCCGTCACTAGAAACTAGATATAGGAATAAGCCTGACTTTACAACACATAGCATCAATACTAACTGTTAGCATCCCATTGACTCCCATTCATTTTGGCGCCACTTTGACAGCAAATAATTTTACATCTGAAGAGTTTAAAGACTTTATTTGTCCGTTGTTTATTTCTTAAATGATGCTAAAGAAGACGACCAAGCTTGTTACATGACGCTAAAGGAGGCGACCAAGCGTGTTATATGACGCTAAAGGAGACCACCAAGCATGTGTTATATGACGCTAAAGGAGACGACCAAGCGTGTTATATGACGCTAAAGGAGACGACCAAGCGTGTTATATGACGCTAAAGGAGACGACCAAGCGTGTTATTTGTCGCTAAAGGAGACAACCAAGCGTGTTATATGAAGCTAAAGGAGACGACCAAGCGTGTTATATGACGCTAAAGGAGACAACCAAGCGTGTTACATGTCACTAAAGGAGACCACCAAGCGTGTTTATATGAAGCTAAAGGAGACAACCAAGCGTGTTACATGTCGCTAAAGGAGGAGACCAAGCGTGTTATATGACGCTAAAGGAGACACCAAGCGTGTTATATGAAGCTAAAGGAGACCAAGCGTGTTATATGACGCTAAAGGAGACAACCAAGCGTGTTATATGTCACTAAAGGAGACGACCAAGCGTGTTATATGACGCTAAAGGAGACCGACCAAGCGTGTTATATGACGCTAAAGGAGACGACCAAGCGTGTTATATGACGCTAAAGGAGACGACCAAGCGTGTTATATGACGCTAAAGGAGACAACCAAGCGTGTTATATGACGCTAAAGGAGACAACAAGCGTGTTATTTGGCTAAAGGAGACAACCAAGCGTGTTATATGACGCTAATGGAGACAACCAAGCGTGTTATATGACGCTAAAGGAGACCACCAAAGCGTGTTATATGACGCTAAAGGAGACAACCAAGCGTGTTATATGACGCTAAAGGAGACAACCAAGCGTGTTATTTGACGCTAAAGGAGACGACCAAGCGTGTTATATGACGCTAAAGGAGACGACCAAGCGTGTTATATGACGCTAAAGGAGACAACCAAGCGTATTATATGACGCTAAAGGAGACAACCAAGCGTGTTATATGACGCTAAAGGAGACGACCAAGCGTGTTATATGACGCTAAAGGAGGCGACCAAGCGTGTTATATGACGCTAAAGGAGGCGACCAAGCGTGTTACATGTCGCTAAAGGAGATGACCAAGCGTGTTTTTTGATGCAAAAGGAGACGACCAAGCGTGTTACATGTCGCTAAAGGAGACGACCAAGCGTGTTATATGACGCTAAAGGAGGCGACCAAGCGTGTTACATGTTGCTAAAGGAGACAACCAAGCGAGTTATATGACGCTAAAGGAGGCGACCAAGCGTGTTACATGTCGCTAAAGGAGACAACCAAGCGAGTTATATGACGCTAAAGGAGACGACCAAGCGTGTTACATGTCGCTAAAGGAGACAACCAAGCGAGTTATATGAGGCTAAAGGAGATAACCAAGCGTGTTATATGACGCTAAAGGAGACGACCAAGCGTTTTATATGATGCTAAAGGAGACGACCAAGCGTGTTTTATGACACTGAAGGAGATGACCAAGCGTGTTATATGACGCTAAAGGAGACAACCAAGCGTGTTATATGACACTAAAGGAGGCGACCAAGCGTGTTACATGTCGCTAAAGGAGACGACCAAGCGTGTTATATGACGCTAAAGGAGGCGACCAAGCGTGTTACATGTCGCTAAAGGAGACAACCAAGCGAGTTATATGACGCTAAAGGAGACGACCAAGCGTGTTATATGAGGCTAAAGGAGGCGACCAAGCGTGTTACATGTCGCTAAAGGAGACGACCAAGCGTGTTATATGACGCTAAAGGAGGCGACCAAGCGTGTTACATGTCGCTAAAGGAGACAACCAAGCGTGTTATATGACACTAAATGAGACGACCAAGCGTGTTATATGACGCTAAAGGAGACGATCAAGTGTGTTATATGACGCTAAAGGAGACGACCAAGCGTGTTATATGATGCTAAAGGAGACGACCAAGCGTGTTATATGAGGCTAAAGGAGACAACCAAGCGTGTTATATGACACTAAAGGAGGCGACCAAGCGTGTTATATGACGCTAAAGGAGATAACCAAACGTGTTATATGACGCTAAAGGAGGCGACCAAGCGTGTTATATGAGGCTAAAGGAGACAACCAAGCGTGTTATATGACACTAAAGGAGGCGACCAAGCGTGTTATATGACGCTAAAGGAGATAACCAAGCGTGTTACATGTTGCTAAAGGAGATGACCAAGCGTGTTTTATGACGCTGAAGGAGATGACCAAGCGTGTTATATGACGCGAAAGGAGGCGACCAAGCGTGTTACATGAGGCCAAAGGAGACAACCAAGTGTGTTAAATGACGTTAAAGGAGGCGACCAAGTGTGTTACATGTCGCTAAAGGAGACGACCAAGCGTGTTTTATGACGCTGAAGGAGATGACCAAGCGTGTTATATGACGCTAAAGGAGACAACCAAGCGTGTTATATGACGCTAAAGGAGATAACCAAGCGTGTTACATGTCGCTAAATGAGACGACCAAGCGTGTTTTATGACGCTGAAGGAGATGACAAGCGTGTTATATGTTACATGTTGCAGTTGTGAAAAGAGAAAAGGTTATTATTTCTTGATATATTCTGTGTGCATGTATTTAATTATGCAGATGAGGGGACTGACGGCGGTGTGTGATGACGAGTTAGCGGAGGGGGAGGTTCAGAAACGAATGTTAACGTCCAGATGACGGAGGACCAGAGTCAGAGACCAGTGGTCGTTGTCTCATTTCTCCCAGATCATTAAGGTTAACGACTCTTAATCTGCATAATGCATGAGAGAGTCCCTGGCAGCACGTTCCATATCTCCGAGGAGGTTAGCGGTTTCAATTATCTCACTCGTTACCAGCGATGATAAATACGAGGGGGAGCGCGTGGTTGGCTGTGACAGTCGCAGTGAATGACAGCAGTTTAACAGCTGGAGACCTTTTACTGTCACATTCTCGCCAAGGATTTAATTAAACTTCTTCAGAGGGCAGCAGAACGACGACATGGCCATACATTATTTTAATTAAAAAAATAAAATAAAATAAACAAATAAAAAACACAAAATACAAAAATAAAAACATAAAAAATAAATAATAAAAAATAAAAAAATAAATAATAAAAAAATAAAATAATAAATAAAAATAAAAAACCTTTTAACGTCATGTATCAGCTGATTTAAATATCTCACGTTACTGTGTGATGTCAGCAGGTAACGTCATGTATCAGCTGATTTAAATATCTCACGTTACAGTATGATGTCAGCAGGTAACGTCATGTATCAGCTGATTTAAATATCTCACGTTACAGTATGATGTCAGCAGGTAACGTCATGTATCAGCTGATTTAAATATCTCATGTTACAGTATGATGTCAGCAGGTAACGTCATGTATCAGCTGATTTAAATATCTCACGTTACAGTGTGATGTCAGCAGGTAACGTCATGAATCAGCTGATTTAAATATCTCATGTTACAGTATGATGTCAAACATCATGTATCAGCTCATCTCATGTTACAGTATGATGTCAGCAGGTAACGCCATGTATCAGCTGATTTAAATATCTTATATTACAGTATGATGTCAGCAGGTAACGTCACGTATCAGCTGATTTAAATATCTTATATTACAGTATGATGTCAGCAGGTAACGTCATGTATCAGCTGATTTAAATATCTTATATTACAGTATGATGTCAGCAGGTAACGCCACGTATCAGCTGATTTAAATATCTTATATTACAGTATGATGTCAGCAGGTAAATGTATCAGCTCTGATTTAAATATCTCACGTTACAGTGTGATGTCAGCAGGTAACGTCATGAATCAGCTGATTTAAATATCTCATGTTACAGTATGATGTCAGCAGGTAACGCCATGTATCAGCTGATTTAAATATCTTATATTACAGTATGATGTCAGCAGGTAACGTCATGTATCAGCTGATTTAAATATCTCATGTTACAGTATGATGTCAGCAGGTAACGTCATGTATCAGCTGATTTAAATATCTCATGTTACAGTATGATGTCAGCAGGTAACGTCATGTATCAGCTGATTTAAATATCTCATGTTACAGTATGATGTCAGCAGGTAACGTCATGTATCAGCTGATTTAAATATCTCATGTTACAGTATGATGTCAGCAGGTAACTTCCTGTAATATTGGTTTGTTTCTTCCTGCAGAGCCTCCGTCGCTGCGTCTGGGGTTCAGCGCCGCCCAGGATGACTGTGATTGGTTAAAAGAAATGCAAACAACCCAGACGTTTTTCCCCCTCCTATCCCAGAATGCATCTGTGCTGGAGCAAGACTTTGGCCTGTGACATTTTGTCTCTCCGGCCCCGTCCGTGGCTCTGAAATCTCAGCCGTTAACTGTGTGTGGCGCTGCAGACGGAGTTGAAGAGGCGTTCATGGGGCGGTAAATAGCCCCCCCAACCCCCCCCCATCCCCCATCCCTATTAAAACTAAACGCCTTCTTTTTAAAACCAAATCTACACATTTTATCGTCCTACGTGTCCACGCTTCTCTTAACATTAAAAC
>CM049385.1:1271447-1273947 GCA_026937815.1 Etheostoma perlongum | reverse complement strand
CCTCTCACCCAATCAAAGGTAGGAAACATCTTCATCCTCTCACCCAATCAAAGGTAGGAAACATCTTCATCCTCTCGTTGTCTCTCTGCTGTCGCCAGTTCGCTGCTACAGGAAAACTATTCCTTTCGGCTCAGATCCTGCGTGTTTTTATCTTCTCTTCATACTCCTGCTGCACTGTGTGTGTGTGTGTGTGTGTGTGTGTGTGCGTGTGTGTGTGTGTGTGTGTGCGTTATTTTGCAAGATATGAAATGACATTTTAAATCTACGAAATTCTGCAGAAACGTGATAGTTGGAATATCCTTGTCCTTGCTTATTTTGATACTTTACTTGGACTTTTTTGGTGCCTTTTCTGACATTTTGGACATTTTTTTAACTTGAGCCTCGTGTTGTCTTCCTCGGTCCAATTTGACCGCTTTAAAAAACAAAGTCGTCTCCGAAAAATGGGACGTCGAAGTAAGCGTCAAAACGTAAAAATATAAATTAAAAAATAAACGGAAAAAGTGGGAAAAACTTAGATAAAAAGAGAGAAAACTTTGGAAAAAACGCCATAAATGTCGACAAAATGTCCCCAAAAAAAGGGACGAAGACATTGGGAAAAACATATTGTTTTGTTGAGAGACAGAAGGAGACAACACGTGTTTCTTTCACTGCAGCTTTTGCCGTTTTTTTCCAGATGTTTTTGTGTCTAACTGTCCTCCGACACATGTTGATTTCCCCTCCCGACACGCAAAGAGAGGCAGAAACTGTCGGATGTGTTGTGATTTTAAAGTGACGTAGCAGAGGGAAGGGTGGAGTAGAGAACTACTGGTACATTAACCCCTACAGGTCTTCTCATAGGAACACAGCTCCTGCTCAGGTCCCCCTACAGGTCGTCTCATGGGAACTACAGTTCCTGCTTAGGTCCCCCTACAGGTCGTCTCATGGGAACTACAGTTCAGTTCCTGGAACTACAGCGCCCGGTCCCCCCTACAGGTCGTTTCATGGGAACTACAGTTCCTGATTCAGGTCCCCCCCTACAGGTTGTCTCATGGGAACTACAGTTCCTCCCCTACAGGTCATCTTATAGGAACTACAGGGCCTGCTTAGGTCCCCCCCCTGCAGGTCCCTCATAGGAACTACAGTTCCTGCTTAGGTCCCCCTACAGGTCATCTCTGGGAACTACAGTTCCTCCACCTACAGGTCATCTTATAGGAACTACAGCACCCACTTCAGTCCCCCCACAGGTCATCTCAAAGGAACTACAGGTCCTGCTTAGGTCCCCCTACAGGTCGTTTCATGGGAACTACAGTTCCCGATTCAGTCCCCCTATACAGTTTGTCTCATGGGAACTACAGTTCCTCCGCCCCCCTACAGGTCATCTTATAGGAACTACAGGGCCCGCTTCGGTCCCCCTACAGGTCGCCTTATGGGAACTACAGTTCCTGCTTAGGTCCCCCTACAGGTCATCTCAGAGGAACTACAGTTCCTCCACCTACAGGTCATCTTATAGGAACTACAGCGCCCGCTTCGGTCCCCATACAAGTCTCCTTATAGGAACTACAGTTCCTGCTTAAGTCCCCCTACAGGTCATCTCAGAGGAACTAGAGTTCCTCCACCCCCTACAGGTCATCTTATAGGAACTAGAGTTCCCCACTTCAGTCCCCCTACAGGTCCTATAGGAACTACAGGTCCCGCTTCGGTCCCCCTACAGGTCGCCTTATGGGAACTACAGTTCCTGCTTAGGTCCCCCTACAGGTCATCTCAGAGGAACTACAGTTCCTCCACCTACAGGTCATCTTATAGGAACTACAGTTCCTGCTTAGGTCCCCCTGCAGGTCGTCTCATGGGAACTACAGTTCCTGCTTAGGTCCCCCTACAGGTCATCTCTGAGGAACTACAGTTCCTCCACCTACAGGTCATCTTATAGGAACTACAGCACCCACTTCAGTCCCCCCACAGGTCATCTCAAAGGGAACTACAGGTCCTGCTTAGGTCCCCCCCACAGGTCATCTTAGAGGAACTACAGTTCCTCCCCTACAGGTCATCTCAAAGGAACTACAGGTCCTCCACCTACAGGTCGTCTTATGGGAACTACAGTTCACGCTTCGGTCCCCCTACAGGTCATCTCAGGGAACTACAGTTCCTGCAGGTCCCCCCCTACAGGTCATCTCAGAGGAACTACAGTTCCTCCACCTACAGGTCATCTTATAGGAACTACAGCGCCCGCTTCGGTCCCCATACAAGTCGCCTTATGGGAACTACAGTTCCTGCTTAAGTCCCCCTACAGGTCATCTCAGAGGAACTAGAGTTCCTGCTTAAGTCCCCCTACGGGTCATCTCAGAGGAACTAGAGTTCCTGCTTAGGTCCCCCTACAGGTCGTCTCATAGGAACTACAGCTCCCGCTTTCTTTTCTCCTTTTGTCCTTTTTATTCATTTTTCTGACTTATTTTCCTTTATTTTTCTTTTGTCTTTTTTTATGAATTTCAATGAAAATGCATTTTTTTGTTTTGGACTTTTTTGA
>CM049385.1:1221447-1266447 GCA_026937815.1 Etheostoma perlongum | reverse complement strand
TCATCTCACCGAACCTGCTGAGTCAGCAGTCAGCAGCTTCATCCACCCCCTCGCTCTGTCCACCCTTTAATTTATCAAGATATCAAGCTTCAGTCTCCTGGAGGAGAACATCAGCGTCTCCTGGTGGAGAACATCAGCGTCTCCTGGAGGAGAACATCAGGGTCTCCCAGCGGAGAACATCAGCGTCTCCAGGTGGAGAACATCAGCGTCTCCAGGTGGAGAACATCAGCGTTTCCCGGCGGAGAACATCAGCGTCTCCTGGAGGAGAACATCAGCCTCTCCTGGGGGAGAACATCAGCGTCTCCCGGCGGAGAACATCAGCGTCTCCTGGAGGAGAACATCAGCGTCTCACGGAGGAGAACATCAGCGGCTCCCGGAGGAGAACATCAGCGTCTCCTGGAGGAGAACATCAGCGTCTCCCGGAGGTGAACATCAGCGTCTCGCGGAGGAGAACATCAGCGTCTCCCGGCGGAGAACATCAGCGTCTCCCGGTGGAGAACATCAGCGTCTCCTGGAGGAGAACATCAGTGTCTCCCGGTGGAAAACAACAACGTCTCCCGGTGGAGAACATCAGGGTCTCCTGGTGGAGAACATCAGCGTCTCCCGGCGGAGAACAACAGCGTCTCCTGGTGGAGAACATCCGCGTCTCCTGGATGAAAACATCAGCGTCTCCCGGCGGAGAACCTCAGCGTCTCCTGGAGGTGAACAACAGCGTCTCCTGGAGGAGAACATCAGCATCTCCTGTAGGAGAACATCAGCGTCTCCCGCTGTCCAACGTCTGCGGCGTCCTTAGGGGACATGAAGGAGACTGCACGGACGGGAACCACGCGACGCGGAAGATAATCAGAAACAGCTGTTTAACATCTGAAGCTAACGAGAGGTCGCTCACTTCTTCTTACACTTTATTCATCATTTTGGGATGAAGCCTGCAAGGAAATTAAATAATTTAACCAGAGGTTAATTCAGTCCCTCCAGAAAAACTTGATTACGCGATCGCATAATTCAATGCATAATCAGCCAAAGTCTGTATTTTTATGCGGTTGCAACATTATTTCTGACAACATTATGGGATGGATTTCTAAGCAGGTCGACCTTCCTGTAAAAGAGTAAGATCCGTTTTTAAAACATAAGAACATCCGCCAAATTGCGTTTGCTAAACCCACCAGACTCCATGTAAAGAGTGATTTAAGTGACGTAAAACACACTTCATTCAAAGTTGACTGAAACTAAATAAAACCATGACAAGCTGTTTTCGGTCGTCTTTCCACTTCTCCAACCATCACAACTCTAATTCTGGTTGAAATACACACATAGTTTACTGATTTACGTATGAGAATATGTTGGCTCAATATACGCTAAAAGTAGTGATTATTTACATGGAGTCTGGTGGAGATATGCTGCTCTATACACGCTAAAAGTAGTGATTATTTACATGGAGTCTGGTGGAGATATGCTGCTCAATACACGCTAAAAGTAGTGATTATTTACATGGAGTCTGGTGGAGATATGCTGCTCTATACACGCTAAAAGTAGTGATTATTTACATGGAGTCTGGTGGAGATATGCTGCTCTATACATGCTCAAAGTAGTGATTATTTACATGGAGTCTGGTGGAGATAGGCTGCTCTGTACACGCTAAAAGTAGTGATTATTTACATGGAGTCTGGTGGAGATATGCTGCTCTGTACACGCTAAAAGTAGTGATTATTTACATGGAGTCTGGTGGAGATATGCTGCTCTGTACATGCTAAAAGTAGTGATTATTTACATGGAGTCTGGTGGAGATAGGCTGCTCTATACATGCTAAAAGTAGTGATTATTTACTACTCTCTCGTGTTTCTGGTTGAACAGAAAGGTCTTAAAGAGGTTTTAAAGGTCTATCTCTGAAGGGATCCATCCCATAATGTTGTCAGACACTTATATTAGACACAATATTGATCTGAATCTGTCAGTGGCAAAACAAGCACTTTAGTGAAGGTTAATACATGCTGGACAATTGCCCTATTAACCTGTAGCTTGTTTAGCTTGTTTGTTGCCGCCTTCCTCGGGAAGTGAACTCCACCCCTCGGTTTAAAAGCCGTGTGTACAGGACATCATCCTCCTGTGTCATAATATGGAAACCTCATTATAGGGAGCTGCCTTTGCACCCTGGCGTAGTTCTGGCCCTGCATGTGGCTCCTATAAGTCTCCTGAAACTGAAAGCAGAGGACATTCAGAAACCGGATCTCACTCAAAACACCATAGATGTTGTTTTTTTCCAAGTGTGTGTGCGTGTGGAAGCACCAGAGACACAAAATAACCCCCCAAATCCCAGAAAAAGAGATTTCTTCATAAAATAAGCACTTTAAACTGCAGAGTTTTCTTTCCCTTTTCTCTCTGCTCTCTTAAACCGAATTAGATCCATGGCATATCCAGCCTCCTTCTTTTTCTGCACATATTGAATTTAATTCCCTCTTCTCATGTGTCAGACACCCACACACACTCCTCATTAAACACCGGCTGCCAGTTTCCTGCGGCGGGCCGCGGGGGCTGCTGTTGGGGATAAATTGTGTCAAAACATGAAAACAAGCGTTGGCGTGCCTTTCCTTTTATATCGGGAATCAAAGCGGTCGAGTCCGGCCGCCACCTTAATGACTCTCAACGGAGACCGAGGGTGGAAATGTTAAGTTGTCAGGACACAACGGGAGCTGAAAAACGTGCTCTGGTTTATTGGCATTTCTTGAAAACATTAAACCAATCAAAAAAAGACAATCATCTTAAGGAAACAAAAAGGCCATAGTCAGGCTCAGAAAAAGGCAACAAAGAGGTTAAAAAGGCGCCAAACAGACACAAAGAGGACAAAAAGGCGACAAACAGGACAAACTGAAAAAAAGGTGACAAAGAGGCGACAAACAGGCAACAAAAAGGTGACAAAGAGGCGACAAACAGGCGACAAAAAGGCGACAAAAAGGTGACAAAGAGGCGACAAACAGGCAACAAAAAGGTGACAAACAGGCGACAAAAAGGCAACAAACAGGCGACAAAAAGGCAACAAAGAGGCGACAAAAAGGCGACAAACAGGCGACAAACAGGTGACAAAAACAGGCAGGCAAAAACAGGCGACAAAAAGGCGTCAAAAAGGTGACAAAGAGGTGACAAAGAGGCGACAAACAGGCAACAAACAGGCGACAAAAAGGTGACAAACAGGCGACAAACAGGCAACAAAGAGGCGACAAAAAGGCGACAAAAAGGCGACAAACAGGTGACAAAAAGGCGACAAACAGGCGACAAACAGGCGACAAAAAGGCGACAAAAAGGTGACAAAGAGGTGACAAAGAGGCGACAAACAGGCGACAAACAGGTGACAAAAAGGTGACAAACAGGCGACAAACTGGTCATGAACAGAAACTCAGTGACAAAGAGGTCAAACAGGCAACAAACAGGTCTGGACAAAAAAGGCCAAAAAGGTGACAAACAGGCCTGGGACAAACAGGCAACAAACAGTCCTGACAAAAGGTGACAAACAGGCGGACAGGCGATAAAGGCGACTAAAAGGTGACAAACAGCTGTCTGGATTTACAAACAGGCAGAGACCTGAGGACCAGTTTTGTAACCATAGTCCTAAACAGAAACTCAGATTGGACAGATGGTCTAGCTAGCTGTCTGGATTTACCCTGCAGAGATCTGAGGACCAGGTAACCATAGTCCTCAGATTGGACAGATAGTCTAGCTAGCTGTCTGGATTTACCCTGCAGAGACCTGAGGACCAGGTAACCATAGTCCTCAGATTGGACAGATAGTCTAGCTAGCTGTCTGGATTTACCCTGCAGAGACCTGAGGACCAGGTAACCATAGTCCTCAGATTGGACAGATAGTCTAGCTAGCTGTCTGGATTTACCCTGCAGAGATCTGAGGACCAGGTAACCATAGTCCTCAGATTGGACAGATAGTCTAGCTAGCTGTCTGGATTTACCCTGCAGAGACCTGAGGACCAGGTAACCATAGTCCTCAGATTGGACAGATAGTCTAGCTAGCTGTCTGGATTTACCTGCAGAGATCTGAGGACCAGGTAACCATAGTCCTCAGATTGGACAGATAGTCTAGCTAGCTGTCTGGATTTACCCTGCAGAGACCTGAGGATCAGGTAACCATAGTCCTCAGAAATCAGCCGCAGGTTAGAGCACCAACACAGAGACAGAGGACGGGGACGGACATCCGGAAGAAAAGAGGGACATCTGGCGGATTTTGAAGAACAATCGTGGAATTTGAACGTTGTCGATAAAGACCATATGTGTCAATCCCAAGGCCCGTGGGCCAAATCTGGTCCCTCGCAGATCTAGATCCGGCCCGCATATCAGTTCAGTTTCACAATAGGTTTTTGACTAGAGTTCTGCGCCAAACCAAAAAGACAGAAACTTCTTTTTCTTGCTTTCCTAAACTTTAAGAAGGCTAAGGAACTTTTTTGCTGACTTATGTAGGAGCTTTATGTCGAAGACAATGCGACAGAAGTTGAAAAAGCAACAAAAATGTCGGTGAAAGCCCCAAAAAAAGATGGAAAATGCCACATTCAGTGAGACAATCAAAGGGATTTCACTTTTTGATGAAATAAAAGCATGTCAGGAAACTGTCTGGCACTCGATGGGAGTCTTATTCCCTCATCATCATTTAATCATTTAATCATTTAATCATTTAACCAACTCACTTTTAACTTCGAAGCATCGTACATTCTCTGTTTTTACTGCTTATGGACAGATGTGGGTAAAGGTATTTTGTACAGTGTATATTCAACATCACTACCATTTAATTGATCAATAGACATTTTTCATGAGACAGAGTACTTGGGTTTGAGTTTGAGAAGCGCTGATGTAGACTATGTCCTGTCTTTGTCCTTCCAGACTCTATGACGGTGCGGAGAGGAAAGAAGCTCAGCATCTCCATCCAGGAACACATGGCCATCGACGTTTGCCCCGGCCCCATCAGACCCATCCGTCAGATCTCCGCATACTTCCCCCGCCTGTCCCCCACCTCCCCCGGCCCCCTGTCCCCCAACCCGGCCTCCTCGCCACCGGCCCTCATCCCCGGCTGCGTGGCGTCCGGGACGGTGGGCGGGGCTAACCTGCTGTCCCCGCTGTTGGCCCACGGCCGGCCCGGTGGCGGGGGAGGGGGCGGGTCTCTGTCTCTGACCAGCAGCGTGGACACGTCGGTGGAGATCAACAGCTCCGACAGCGACGACTGCAGTGAGCCTCGCTGTCGGCATGTGCCTGTGTGTGTGTGTGTGTGTGTGTGTGTGTGTGTGTGTGTGTGTGTGTGTGTGTCTTTTTCTACTTTGCAACATTGGGGGGGGGGATGGAACAGGAAGTGAAGAGGCAGAAATGTCTTCATGTGGAAGGGAGGGAAAGTAAAGATCCTTCAGTGTGATCAATGCATTAACCCTCATGTTGCCCTCATTTTGTCCTCATGTTGTCTTCATGTTGTCTTCATGTTGTCTTCATGTTGTCCTCATGTTGCCCTCATGTTGCCCTCATGTTGTCTTCATGTTGTCTTCATGTTGTCTTCATGTTGTCCTCATGTTGTCCTCATGTTGTCTTCATGTTGTCCTCATGTTGTCCTCATGTTGTCCTCATGTTGTCTCCTCATGTTGTCCCTCATGTTGTCTTCATGTTGCATTCATGTTGTCTTCATGTTGTCCTCATGTTGTCCTCATGTTGCCTTCATGTTGTCTTCATGTTGTCCTCATGTTGTCCTCATGTTGCCTTCATGTTGTCCTCATGTTGTCCTCATGTTGTCCTTCATGTTGTCCTCATGTTGTCCTCATGTATGTTCTTATTCAATTTTATAGCATTGTAAAACAAATGGAAGTGTTTTTGAAATAGTATTGAGTAAAAGTTGACATATTCCAGTCTCTGATTATCATCAACATCCATTCCTTTAATTTTAGTCTAAATAATTCCTAATTTCTGCTTTTCTAAGTCAAACATTAGGTATAATTTCCTATAAATGAGGTTTATTGACAATAAATCCCAAAAAAAACTGCAAAACTAAAGTTAATAAGTTGTGTTACATACTCGGATGTGTTGGCTCTGGGGTTGAAGCATCGCTCGGCTGAATGGATGAATGAACAGAGATCCCTCCTTTATTCTCTCTATCATCCCTTCAGTCGCTCAAGGAGAACAAAGTGTGATGAATGACGCTGGTGTCAGAGCAGGCGACATGTTTCCTCTGTGAGGACAGAGACTCTAAAGAAAAGGCTAATTAGGTTTTTTATTTTCCTCCTCAACATGTTTTCATTATCACATTTGTTTTGCAGTCACTGGTTGAAGATGTGTTTAGGTTTTTTTTAATAATGAGATGAGAGCGTGCCGAGGAGTTTGACAGTTTGTCTCATGTGACTAAAACTCTTTGATCAAACATGAAAGAAATGTGTCTCACCCCTCCCGTAGGAGAACAAAGTCTCCAAACAGAAAGACACAAAACGGAAATGTGTCTCACCCCTCCCGTAGGAGAACAAAGTCTCCAAACAGAAAGACACAAAACGGAAATGTGTCTCACCCCTCCCGTATTTTCTCATGTCAAAGTTTCTGAAAGACACAAAACGGAAATGTGTCTCATTTTATGTCTTTCTGTGAGCGCTTCTTGTCTCTTTTTAGTTGTTTTGTGGTTGTCTTTGTTGTGTTTTGCTGTATTTTGCATCCGTTTTTGTTTTTTTGTTTCACTAGTCCCTGTCTTTTGTTGTTGTTTTTTGTCTCTTGTGGTCGTTTGCATTTGTTAGACAGTCGATAATTGGTTTAGTTTTGTTAATGAGATCCATCCACCTTGTTTGGATATTTTGCTCTCATGAGGGAGGGGTGAGAGACGTTTCCTTTATGTTTGATCACTGATGTTGAGTTTAAGTTACGTGAGACAAACTGTCAAACTCCTCGACACGCTGATGGATGGAACAACCACAAAGAGACAAAGAAATGCAAAAAAAGCACAACAAAAAACAAGAATAAGCCACAAAACGACTAGAAAAAGACAAAATGAGGAACATTGTTATTTCCTTGTCTCCGTGGCTGTTTTTGACGTCTCTGTCGTGTCTTTGTGGTCATTTTTTGTCTCTGCATGGTCGTTTGGGTCATTCTGGGTCTGTTTGTGGACGTCTCTCGGCTCTTTGTGGCATTTTTGCACCTCATTATTGTCTCTTTTTGTGATTTCTAAGCATTCTTGATTTGCTAAGCAGCCACTGGCCGATAATTTGTTTTGTTTTTTATTAAGGACATTGATCAGAGTTTGAAATACGTGAAACAAAAACTCTGATCAAACACAAAAGACAAGTTCAATGTCAGAGAACTTATTTTTACGTCTTCCCTGCAGAGATGTCATGCATCTCCGTGGTTGTCTCCATGGTTGTCTCTCCGTGGTTGTCTCCATGGTTGTCTCCATGGTTGTCTCTCCGTGGTTGTCTCCGTGGTTGTCTCCATGGTTGTCTCCCGTGGTTGTCTCCATGGTTGTCTCTCCGTGGTTGTCTCCGTGGTTGTCTCCATGGTTGTCTCTCCGTGGTTGTTGAGCAGTCACTGCTGATGTCTTATTTTTAATAATGAGTGTAACTAAAACTCTTTGATCAAACATTAAAGAAACATTTCTTTCATTAGAGTTTGTGCAGAAATGACCCCCCCCCTTCCCCTGATGTCTCTGCAGAGCGTTCTCGCTGCATGGTGACGTCTTCGGGATGCTGAAGCACTGCGTTTCTTTGCGCAGGAGGTTTTTTACAGCAGCCCCGGGGCAGCTGGGACTCAGAGTGGGTGGGTGGGGGATTTAAAACCACAAGCGTTGAAAATGGAAAGTGCACTGAGAGCTTTTTTTGTGTTGAGGACTGCAGTGGAGTCGGCGGAGAGAGGAAAGTGTTCATCCACACGCTGTAGCTCTGAGATTCATCTGTTAGATGGAAACGTGTGTGAGCGTTGTGTGGAATCAATCATGTTATTTTGGGGAATTAAAAAGAACATTGATATAGGACACCATGAGGGTTTAAGGTGCCGTAGGTAAGACTTCTAAGACTAACTTTATCTCATATCTGCTGAAACTGACACTGTGTTCCAGTAGAACTACATGAAGCAGGTTGGCTCCTCTGGCGCCACCTACAGCCTGTAGTGGGATCTGCAAAAACCCTTCGCTCCCTGTTCAGATGCTCCAATCAGGGCCAGGGGGGGTCCACCTCTCCCTGTTCAGATGCACCAATCAGGGCCAGGGGGGGTCCACCTCTCACTGTTCAGATGCACCATTTAGGGCCAGGGGGCGGGTCTAACTGCGTGTCAATCACTGCTTATGCACACACATTCATTCTTCCTTATGGGGGTAGGGGCTTAGGAGACTGTCTGAGTTTCAGTGAAAGTGAATTAATTTGTTTCACAGGAAAGACACATACAGTAGGCATTGTCAAATTTGAATATATCGGGGGGTAGGGTTCCACCTCTGCAAACCTGATTATCTTCTCCGGGCTCACGTTGAGATTTAAGGCAGCTGGTGTGCTATTGGAGCCTCAGACAGCAGCTGCTTCTGATATCCATTTCATTTCCTTTAGTAATGGAGGAGAAATAACAGAAATCCTCTTATTCCCGCTATGAGCCAACGAACCCCTCCAAGATGAGAGCAGGACCCTCAGACTGAAAGATACACAACACACTCCAAACAGCTCAGAGCCTTTTCTCTGTGGTTGGTTTTTAATCTCTGCACTCATTATACACCCCTGTAGTTATGTAGGGTCTCTCTCCAACGTCTCTCTGTTAATGTCTCTCTGCGACCATCCCTCTATGGCCGCCTCTTTGCATTCATCCCTCTGATACCATCTCTTTGCATTTGTCTCTCTGTTGCAGTGTCTTTGCATTTGTCCCTCTATAGCTGTCTCTTTGGGGCCGTCCCTCTATGGCTGCCTCTTTGCATTCGTCCCTCTGTTTCCGTTTCTTTCCATTCGTCCCTCTATGACCATCTCTTTGCATTTGTCCCTCTATGACCATCTCTTTGCATTTGTCCCTCTATGGTTGTCTCTTTGCATTCGTCCCTCTATTGCCGTCTCTTTGCATTTGTCCCTCTATGGCCGTCTCTTTTCATTTGTCCCTCTATGGCCTTCTCTTTGCATTTGTCCCTCTATGGCCGCCACTTTGCATTTGTCCCTCTATGGCCTTCTCTTTGCATTTGTCCATCTATGGCCGTCTCTTTTCATTTGTCCCTCTATGGCCTTCTCTTTGCATTTGTCCCTCTATGGCCGTCTCTTTTCATTTGTCCCTCTATGGCCGTCTCTTTGCGGCCGTCCCCCTGCAGTTTTCTTCCGTTCCTTTGAAGTCTCTTGATGACCGTCCAGCAGATGTTGCAGGTTGAGATCAGTGGAAGCTGAACGGGACGTGGGACAGACGCCAGGCTGAGAGACACTCACGGAGCTCCAGGAGCTTACAGTTTAGCATAAGAACACAAAGGGTTGTTGGTGGAGCTGAAGCCTAAAATAAATGTCTGATCCTAATCCCTGGGAATCATATTGTGAATGGCTCATCTTACATAACGCGCTGGAACAACACCCGGCTGTGTGTGTGTGTGTGTGTGTGTGTGTGTGTGTGCAGAACACGTATGCATGTCTGTGAGACGGATGTGTTTCCTCTGCCTCAAAGAGGATTTCACGTGTTGACATGTTAGGTGTTGTGATGCCATTCATGTGACAGCTGCTGCTCCATTAAATTGAATTTCCATCTTCTGAACGCATGCTGGTGTATCTCTGCTCTCTGGCATGCTTTTCATTCATTCTGACTGATTTTTAACAACCTGCTGCTGGCTGAAGTCATGTTTCTTTAATGAGTTGTGATCATGGTTTCTCTCTCTCTCCCGTTATCTTCTCAGCTGCGTTGGGAACGCTGGAGTTTCAGCTTCGATACGAGCAGAGCTCCAGCGAGCTGCACTGCACGGTGCTCCGAGCCAAGGTAAGGCCGCTCGCCAAACCATGGGTGGGGAAGGGGGGCACTCGGCAGGTTTTCCACTCAGCCTGAAGCATTCGTACATAGCTGTGAAAAGTGTGCAATTAGTATGCATTCAACATAGTTATTACTGTCAGCAGCACATGCTGCTGCTGTAAAAGCTCAGAGATCCTCAAAGGGAGGAGGTCGGGGGTTATGTTTGGCTCCTAACAAAGAGCTTTCAAGTTGGGGAGCAGAGTTCATGTCCCAGAAAAAGGAGAAAACACAAGACTTTCACCAGGAAACAGGTGTTCATGTCCTGGAGAAGTTAAGGAGAAAACACAAGACGTTCACCAGGAAACAGGTGTTCATGTCCTGGAGAAGTTAAGGAGAAAACACAAGACTTTCACCAGGAAACAGGTGTTCATGTCCTGGAGAAGTTAAGGAGAAAACACAAGACTTTCACCAGGAAACAGGTGTTCATGTCCTGGAGAAAAACACAAGACTTAAGGAGAAAACACAAGACTTTCACCAGGAAACAGGTGTTCATGTCCTGGAGAAGTTAAGGAGAAAACACAAGACTTTCACCAGGAAACAGGTGTTCATGTCCTGGAGAAGTTAAGGAGAAAACAGGGGGGCACTTATAATTACATTTTAGGCATGTTTAGAGGCTAAAAACAGGTTTATAACTTGCCCTGTTGAAGCCTGTTGGTGCTAACGCTAGCAGGAGGATAACTCGGTGTAGACAGCACCGACTGGTTCCATTTGACTCACTACTGACAGAACTAGGCTACACATTAAAAAACAGAACTACATGTTAAAATCGACGGGATTCTCCTTTAACTGTCTTGTCCTGAACTTTGCTGGTTTGTTTTGTATTGATGCGTCAAACCCGATATGCGTCATAATTCAAAGCAAACTGTCGCCCCGGAGACAGATATAAGTGAGGGCTGTAAAGAGACAAGAGGCTGCACCGCCGTGAATCTGCAGGATTGTGGGCGCCGAGGAACGAGCCCCCAGACACCAGTTCGGCCCGTCTCTGAGCTCAGTGAGAGTGACGTATCATTAATCCCAAACTCTTATTTCCTCACCTGCTGACATTTCACAGCTGCTGTGAGACTCAATGAGACGGACCAGGACACACTTCACACGGCTGAGTAATGCCAGGAAGACTCTAAGGTCTGACACCATCTCACATCCAAAGACAATCCTCTCACTGGAGATCTCGCAGGGTCACACGTTATATTAAATTAGATTAAACTTGTTTGTCATTGTGCAGAGTTCAAGTACCAAGACAACGAAATGCAGTTTGCAACAACCAGAAGTGCAAAAAGTCAAGACCGAGTCCAAAAAGGATAGAGTCCGAGTCAAGACCGAGTCCAAGAAGGATCGAGTCCGAGTCAAGACCGAGTCCAAGTCAAGACCGAGTCCAAAAAGGATTGAGTCCGAGTCAAGACCGAGTCCAAGAAGGATCGAGTCCGAGTCAAGACCGAGTCCAAAAAGGATCGAGTCCAAGACAAGACCGAGTCCAAAAAGGATAGAGTCCAAGACAAGGCCGAGTCCAGGACAGAAAAAAAGGTCTTATGCATGACAGTATCAAGACAATCATTTTGGGTTTCGCTTTCCCTCCAATATTATTATCAACATAATAAAGACACCTGGACTCGGTCCAGACCAGAACCAGACCAGAACCAAGACCGAGACAAGTCTCGAGACTCGAGGACTACAGCCCTTGCAGTGAAGTGACCAGCAAGTATTTAACCCTCCTGTTGTCCTCGGGTCTAATCTGACCCTTTAATAAATATCTATATCTGAAATATGAGTTTCTTTTTAACCAAATTACCATAAAAATAGATTCCTTCCAACGCTCTTTATAAATACAACTGATCACTTTCATTCCTCTGATCTTAACTATTAGTCACAATAATTCATAATTTCTGCTTTTTTAACTCAAATATTAGGTATAATTCTATATAAATGAGGGTTATTGACCATGAATTCCAAAAAGTAGTAAAACTAGTAAGGTGGTGGTAGTGAAAACTAAAAGAAAGTCTGAAAAAGGGACGACAATAGAAGTAGTGAGATAGAAAGTGAGTGTATGTAGTAAAGTACGTGAGATTTAAATGATCTCTGAGGTCGGAGGCTCCACCTGCTCGCTCCGACTCATTAGAACGAGACATCGCTCTCGCTGCTAATGTCAACGCTGTTGAAAGAAATCTGGCGTTGATTTCTCTCGATGACTCGAGTCCCGGGGAAATCAGCCGTTTGATCCCCTGGTGGGAAAATCACCCATCATGCACTCTGCTTCAGTCTTCAGATAGATAGGTAGATAGAAAGATAGAGAGAAAGATTTATTCTTCCCGAAGGAAATTTTAGGCATCCAGTAGCAAGACAACCATAACACAACAAACACATGTACACCCATATACACCCATATACACCCATATACACCCATATACACACATATACACCCATATACACCCATATACACCCATATACACCCATATACACACATATACACCCAAATACACCCATATACACCCATATACACACATATACACACATATACACATATACACACATATACACCCATATACACCCATATACACCCATATACACCCATATACACCCATATACACCCATATACACACATATACACCCATATACACACATATACACCCATATACACACATATACACACATATACACACATATACACCCATATACACACATATACACCCATATACACCCATATACACCCATATACACCCATATACACACATATACACCCATATACACACATATACACACATATACACCCATATACACACATATACACACATATACACACATATACACCCATATACACACATATACACCCATATACACATATACACATATACACACATATACACCCATATACACATATACACCCATATACACCCATATACACCCATATACACATATACACACATATACACACATATACACACACCCATACACCCATATACACACATATACACCCATATACACCCATATACACCCATATACACCCATATACACCCATATAAACACATATACACACATATAAACACATATACAGCCATATACACCCATATACACCCATATACACACATATACACCCATATACACCCATATACACCCATATACACCCATATACACCCATATACACACATATACACCCATATACACCCATATACACCCATATAAACACATATACACCATATAAACACATATACACCCATATGGAGTACGGAAATATTCAGACCCCTTTAAATTTTTCACCTTTATATTGCACCTTTTTCAAAAACAAAAAGTTCATTTTATTTCTCAGTATGTACACTCAGCATATCTTGACAGAAAAAAACATATTTAGAAATTTTTGCATATTTACACAAAAACTGAAATATCACATGGTCATAAGTATTCACCCTTTGTTCATATACACCCTATTTGATCAATACAGCCATATAAAGATGCAACAAGTTTCTCACATCTGGATACATTCCCCATTGCATATCCACCCAGTTCTGTCAGGTTGGATGGTAAACGTATACAGTCATTTACACCCTCATATATGCTCAATATTTAAGTCAGGGCTCTGGCTATTCAAGAACACCACAGAGTTGTTGTGAAGCCACCCTTATTTTAGCAGGGTCATTGTCTTGTTGGAAGGTAAACCTTCGCCCAGTCTGAGGTCCAGAGCACTCTGGAAAAGGTTTTCGTATATCCCTGTACTTGGCCGCATTCATACCAGTCCCTGTCCCTACAGCTGAAAAACACCCCCACAGCATATACTGCCACCACCATGCTTCACTGTATACTGTACACATATAGCAGTGCCAGGTTTTCTCACACATATACAATTAAGGCCATAAAGTTCTATCTTGGTCTCATATACAGAGGATTTTATTTATCACCATCTTGGACCTTCATATTTTTTACAAACTCCATATTTCATGTGTCACACTGATACACTTCCTTATAAAGCCCCGACTGGTGGACACAGTATACTTACTACATATACACCCATCTACACTGCATCTCTGGACACCCATATGACCATTGGGTTCTTCTTTGCCTCTCTCACAAGGCTCTTCTCCCCGATATCAGTTTGGCACCCATATACTGGTCCCCATATACCATTTGAGGATTATGGACCACTGTGCTCTTAGGAACCTTAAGTGCAGCAGAAATTTTTTTTGTAACCTTGACCATATCTGTGCCTTGCCATATACTGTCTCTGACCTTCAGGCAGTTCTTTTGACCTCATGATTGTCATTTGCTCTGACATGCACTGTGAGCAGCTGTAAGGTCTTATATACAGGTGTGTGGCCCTAATCAAGTCCAATCAGTATAATCAAACACAGCTGGACTATGAAGGTGTAGAACCATCTCAAGGATAATCAGAAGAAATAGACAGCACCTGAGTTACATATAGGGTCACGGCAAAGGGTCTGAATACATATGACCATGTATATTTCAGTATTTGTTTTTTAATAAATATAAAAAATATAAATTTCTGTTTTTTTCTGTCAAGATGGGTTGCTATACATTACTGATAAAATGAACATTTTTGGAAAAAAGGCTGCAATGAAACAAAAGATGAAAAATTTATACACCCATATACACCCATATACACCCATATACACCCATATACACCCATATACACCCATATACACACATATACACCCATATACACCCATATACATCCATATACACACATATACACCCATATAAACACATACACACACATATAAACACATATACACCCATATACACCCATATACACACATATCACACATATACACACATATACACCCATATAAACACATATACACCCATATACGCCCATATACACACATATACACCCATATACACCCATATACACACATATACACACATATACACACATATGTTTTCTTTTTTTCTTTTTTCCATTTTCTTGACTTTTTCATGTTTTCTTGACTTTTTAATGTTTCACTGACTTTTTCATGTTTTCTTGACTTCATGTTTTCTTGACTTTTTCATGTTTTCTTTACTTTTTTAATGTTTTCCTGACTTAATGTTTTCTTGACTTTTTTACATTTTCTTGACTTTTTCATGTTTTCATGTAGACCAGCCAGACCCTCCTACTACAGGTCTGTAGAGGAAAGTCTGGCAGAAGCGAGACTACCTGAATATTAAAAACACTTTTTTATTAACGATGCCTTGCAGCTGTGAATGTCTCATTTAGGCAACCAGCCCGAGTGAACAGGACCCTGAACTGAGTACATCTGTTTTTGAGTGAGCTGTGGTTGTTTGTCTGCAGGGTCTGAAGTCGATGGACTTCAACGGACTGTCGGACCCGTACGTCAAACTGCACCTGCTGCCCGGAGCCTGCAAGGTGAGACACAGAAACACAAACACGGGCCTCACAAGACGGAGGTCAAGGATAATGACTGATCTGTTGATGCTTTCTAGACTTCTTTCTTTCATGATTTAAAGGGACAGCTCACCCCAAAACCCCAAAATACATAATTTTCTCTTAACTGCAGTGCAATCTCTTTTTGCTGCTGCCAGACTCAGATTAATATTATATTAATAATATAATAATATAATATAAGTGTTTGACAACATTATGGAAAAGATTTCTAAGGAGGTCCTTTCTGTTAAAGAGTAAGATCCTTTTTTAAACATGAAAACATCAGAGAAATTGCATTTGCTAAACCCACCAGACTCCATGTGAATAGTGATTTAAGTTCATTCAAAGTCGACAGAAACAAAATAAAACCATGAAAATCAGTTTTGGGTCATCTTTCCACTTCTCCAACCATCACAACTCTAGTTCTGGTTGAAATGAACACATAGTTTACTGATTTACATGTGAGAATATGCTGCTCTATACACGCTAAAAGTAGTGATTATTTACATGGAGTCTGGTGGAGATATGCTGCTCTATACACGCTAAAAGTAGTGATTATTTACATGGAGTCTGGTGGAGATATGCTGCTCTATACACGCTAAAAGTAGTGATTATTTACATGGAGTAAAATGCTGCTCTATACACGTAAAAGTAGTGATTATTTACATGGAGTCTGGTGGAGATATGCTGCTCTATACACGCTAAAAGTAGTGATTATTTACATGGAGTCTGGTGGAGATATGCTGCTCTATACACGAAAAGTAGTGATTATTTACATGGAGTCTGGTGGAGATATGCTCTATACATGCTAAAAGTAGTGATTATTTACATGGAGTCTGGTGGAGATATGCTGCTCTATGCTAAAAGTAGTGATTATTTACATGGAGTCTGGTGGAGATATGCTGCTCTATAATGCTAAAAGTAGTGATTATTTACATGGAGTCTGGTGGAGATATGCTGCTCTATACATGCTAAAAGTAGTGATTATTTACATGGAGTCTGGTGGAGATATGCTGCTCTATACACGCTAAAAGTAGTGATTATTTACATGGAGTCTGGTGGAGATATGCTGCTCTATACATGCTAAAAGTAGTGATTATTTACATGGAGTCTGGTGGAGATATGCTGCTCTATACACGCTAAAAGTAGTGATTATTTACATGGAGTCTGGTGGAGATATGCTGCTCTATACACGCTAAAAGTAGTGATTATTTACATGTAGTGTGGTGGGTTTAGCGCTAGTGAGCTCAGAGCTGTTTCTGGCTGAACAGAAAGGTCTTAAAGAAGTTTTAAAGGTCTATCTCTGAAGGGGTCCATCCCATAATCTTGTCAGACACCTGACATTCAGAAACCGGATCTCACTCAAAACACCATGAGTAGTTTTATCCAAGTGTGTATGTGTGTGGAAGCTCCAGAGACACAAAATAACCCCCAAACCCCAGAAGAAGAAAAAAGGATTTTTAATTTCCCATAATATTGGCACTTTAAAGGGTTAGAAATTAAATATATTTACATTCTCCTTCGCTGCAGATTACAGATGTTTGCCGTGGACTGAGCTGATGTCAGCTCATTTATTAAAATCGATGAAATCCTCCTCACTCACAGCTGACGTGCGGAGCATGGCAACTAACGAGCGCATCGATTTAAAAGCAGGACTCTCTGAGTCCTTCGACATGTGACATCCTATCTTCACGTACTAAACCCAAGAGAGGATTAAACTGGGATTCTATATTTTCCTTATATATATATATATATATATATATATATATATATATATATATATATATATATATATAATCTCCTGTGTGTGTGTGTGTGTGTGTCTCTCTCTTCTCTGTGTGTGTGTCTCTCTCTCTCTCCCCTGTGTGTGTGTGTGTGTGTCTCTCTCTTCTCTGTGTGTGTCTCTCTCTCTCTCCCCCTGTGTGTGTGTGTGTGTGTGTGTGTGTGTGTGTGTGTCCTTCAGGCCAATAAGCTGAAGACGAAGACGATCCGTAACTCTCTGAATCCAGTTTGGAATGAAACGCTCACTTACTTCGGAATTACAGAAGAGGACATGCACAGGAAGACACTCAGGTGTGTGTGTGTGTGTGTGTGTGTGTTTGTGTGTGCATTGGATCTAATTTTCAATTGATTATCTTTGGAGCCATTCATCAAGCACGGCGACATCTTGACATTCAGATTTGAAGCTCAGGTGTCGCCCTCTGATTAATTCAGCTGCTGCTGCGTGACACACGGAGCTGATCAGATCTGCTCACTGTGTCTGATCTTGTTCTCTTTCATCTATACACACACACATACATTACACACACACACACACACACACACATACATTACACACACACACACACACACACATACATTACACACACACACACACACACACATACATTACACACACACACACATACTGTATATACACACACACACACACACATACATTACACACACACACACACTGTATATACACACACACACATACATTACACACACACACACATACTGTATATACACACACACACACACACTTACAGCGTCATCATATCACACACGCCTTTACCCAATAACCCTAACCCACTAATCCTGGTGTGTGTGTGTGTGTGTGTGTGTGTGTGTGTGTGTGTGTTTTTCTCTCTCATTTCCTTGTGTCATCTCTCCTGTTTCCTTACCCCCGCCCCCCCCGCCCTCCCCACCAGGTTGACCGTGTGTGACGAGGATAAGTTGACTCATAACGAGTTGATCGGAGAGTCCCGGGTTCCTCTGAAACGGGTCAAACCGAACCAGACGAAACATTTCCACACCTGCCTGGAGCACCCGCCCCCGGTAACACACACACACACACACACATACATACTGTACATATGCATACACACACATACTGTACATATGAGCACACACACATACGCCCACATGCATACACACACACACACACACACACACATACATATGAGCACACACACTCACACATACACTCACACATGCAGACACATACACACACCAAACACATATACACACACACAAGCACACACCCATGCATACACACCCCACAGACACATGCACCCCCCACACACACACACACACACACACACACATACACACTCACACTGTATTAGTATTGTTACTGGAGTAAAGTATGTAAATACTACAGTAGCACCCACAGTGCCCGTCTCTGCTTTCAGCTCCCCTCGCCGACCGCCATGGGCGAAGCCCTGCGAGGAATATCCTGCTACTTACGAGAGGTAAGACTCCATCTTTAGAGTTCTCTCAAATCTGTAGTCCACTTCCTGTGGTCTGGACCAACGTTAAAACATCTACATCGTAGCATTGTTCTGTCTGTTATCAGTCAATGAAAGAGATCTTCACCCTCCTAAACTTTATTTTCCTTTTGAAAACGGGTCAAATTTGACCTGTTAGCAATTTGGCGGAAAAAAAAACGATACAAGAACATTGAAAAAAATGGACAAAATGTAAAAAAATGATTTTAAAAAGTAGAAGAAAACAAGAACAAAAACGTCAAAAGGGCTAAAAAGTTAGTCCACCCAAAATCTCTTCCTTCCCTTAACTGCGTCAAAAGTGTCGCCAATAGTCCCGACCCAACGCGTTTAGATCTGACTCTTAAGGAGTCTTCAATAACAACGCCAAAGTCACCTAACCAAGTGTCAGGGATAGGAGGGAGAAAGTGTGGTTTTATAATACTACATAATATTCTGCTCTCTATGAACCAGAAAGACATTTAATTCAGTGTTTCACTGACTATCATTCGTCAAACGTAATATTCATATTCTTCACACATTTTGTCATGCTACTTCTCACGCAGCGTTGACACCACATGCACACAAAGTACATCAAATCGTGCAGAAAGATCTGGAATGCTGTGCTATGACTTTTCCAAGAGATTCACCTAGTGGTTCTAATGAAATTGACAACCAAAATGAGACATTTTCCATAGACATTAATGGGAAATTGTCCGGAAACCACCCTTCTTTGGGACCATACCTATCCACCATAGTTTAACATAGAAAAATTATTAAAAACCTTAAACATACAACAAGACTTTGGCCTCTATTGGGCTACTTGGAGGGTTGTCCTCTCTTTGGGGGACATGTCAAACAGCAGAGTAAAGGTAGAGCTTTAGTCTATATCCACAGCGGTCCACTTCCGGGATTCCTCTAGTGCCTCCGAAAATTCCGCCAGATGTTTGTCTTTTCGCAAGATATCCGTCTTCTGTCTCTGTGTTGGCGCTCTAACCTGCAGCTGATTTCTGAGGACTATGGTTACCTGGTCCTCAGATCTCTGCGGGGTAAATCCAGACAGCTAGCTAGACTATCTGTCCAATCTGAGGACTATGGTTACCTGGTCCTCAGATCTCTGCAGGGTAAATCCAGACAGCTAGCTAGACTATCTGTCCAATCTGAGGACTATGGTCCTCACCTGGTCCTTTTCAGATATCCGTCTTCTGTCTCTGTGTTGGCGCTCTAACCTGCAGCTGATTTCAGGACTATGGTTACCTGGTCCTCAGATCTAGACTATCTGTCCAATCTGAGGACTATGGTTACCTGGTCCTCAGATCTCTGCAGGGTAAATCCACACAGCTAGCTAGACTATCTGTCCAATCTGAGGACTATGGTTACCTGGTCCTAAGATCTCTGCAGGGTAAATCCAGACAGCTAGCTAGACTATCTGTCCAATCTGAGGACTCTGGTTACCTGGTCCTCAGATCTCTGCAGGGTAAATCCAGACAGCTAGCTAGACTATCTGTCCAATCTGAGGACTATGGTTACCTGGTCCTCAGATCTCTGAGGGGTAAATCCAGACAGCAAGCTAGACTGTCACATCGGAGTTTCTGTTGACTTTTTGCCGCCTTTTTGTTGCCTTGTTGTAGCCTTCACACATTTTGTCATGCTACTTCTCACGCAGCAGTGACACCACATGCACACAAAATTTGTCGCCTTTTCGTAGCCTTTTTGACACCTCTTTACCGCCTTTTTGCCACCTTTTCTTGTCCTTTTTTGTCGCACTTTTGCCGCCTTTTTGTCGTATTTTCATCACCTTTGCCATCGCCCAGGAATGCTGTGTGGACTAGCCAGACCGTCTTCTGCAGAGTGAAGGAAGCGGTAAAGCAAGGTCTGGCCATGAGAGACTAGCACAGCTGTTACTAATGATATTTTAACTAATATACCTGAGGTGACGATGGCCTTCACTCAACCATTTTTTCAAGTTTTAACCACGATCTTTCAGGCCTTCACAGGGAACTTTAGACCCTAAAAATAAAGATTTCTGGAGGAGTATCACCTAAACATAATCCAAAATGATACTTTTGGGCTCCGTTGCTCTTCTTTCTCCATCACAGGACCCATATAGACATATATTGTGAGGGATTAGTGTGAAAATACAGTCTGTGAAATTGCCATGGAAGACTTGAAGGTGCCACAGCCAATCACAGCTCGGCTCAGCGCCCTTTACAAACCTGCCTGCAGGATTTAAAGGTCCTTGATGTGTCCCACAGCTGGCTGGCTTCATGTCCGATTTCCAGAGCTGAGGATGGTTGAGGAGGGATTAGAAGGATACTCACTGACCTCAGGGTTCAAATAACAGAAAAATAAGTCTGCAAACGCCACAAAGACAGAGCCTTGAAAAATAGCTGCAAGATGACAACCAAGACCTAAAAATACGTCAAAACTGGTCAAAACGTCGGAAAAGCGTTCAAAGTAGTCAAAAAGCGAATTTGACTATAAACATGTAAATCAACCGCAAATAGGTGCAAAAATAGACATTAAATGGTTAATACATTTACATATAACGACTTCTGAAGACCAAAATTACGACAAAGAGACGCTGAATGACACATGAACATAAATATACCGACTATATACTCAAAAACAACCACAAAGAAACATAGAACGAGAAATAGATTCAATACAACTACAAGAGACTTTAAAGCCAATAAAAACCCTGGTGATGATGTCACATGATGCTGTTTTAGGGTCAGACTGGTATATCTGATTGGTTGGAGACATTTTAAGGTGTTTCCATTCATTTTCATTGAATCACAACATTTAACAACAACAAAGTGTTTCTAGACAAAATGGATCCCGTCTCCATCACATGATCAATATGGGACAACCATCACATGATCAATATGGGACAACCATCACATGATCACTATGGGACAACCATCACATGATCACTATGGGACAACATCACATGATCACTATGGGACAACATCACATGATCACTATGGGACAACATCACATGATCAATATGGGACAACATCACATGATCAATATGGGACAACATCACATGATCATTATGGGACAACAACACATGATCACTATGGGACAACATCACATGACCAATATACGACAACATCACATGATCAATATGGGACAACACATGATCACTATGGGACAACATCACATGATCAATATGGGACAGGCTATAGAGCTCCTGTTCCAGCTTATAGGACATATCGAGCTATAATAAGAAAACAACACGCTATCAACACGTCGCTATGACGACGCAGATGCAACTTGTCTTTTATTGCCCCCCCCCGGCACCGCTGCGAGACTCTTTTTTTGAGACATGTCTCTCTGTCTGAGCGTCTTCCATTGTCTCCGCAGGACGTCCCACGGCTTGTCCTAACCTTTGTTGGACATTTCCTTCACAAGTTCCTGATAAATTAAATCTAGAAAGTCTCTCGTCTCCTCGTCCGTTCACGTCCATCTGTCTTTGTTGCTTGTTTCATCAGCGTTTATCACATAAGTCGAATACCATCAAGAGAAAATCTGAGACAAACGTATTTCCTTTGAGCCGATATTCATGGAATTCCATCGAATTTTACTGTTTTTAGAAGCATTTTTCATTTGTTATCACTTAATTCAGATAAAAACGTGTGGATGGAAACATATCTTCTGTGCATGTTGTTCTGCAATGTCATTTGTATTGTCCAGTCCTACCGAGGACCCTCTCGAAAATGAGAGGCCACATCTCCTCATACAATAAATTATCAAATTGGCAGATGCAGAATGACCACAGAGAGAGCCACAATGGTGAGGAAACACTCATATAATCATCATATATATCATATACTCTTATAATAAACAGAAAATAACCTGTTTGTTCAGAGAAAGAAGTGTGAATTGCAGCATGAATGTTGCTGACTGCTGCACGCCGGGTTATCTGCTCTTTAATTTCTGGCTGGAGGCTGTTCTTGTTTGGATCAAAGGAGTTTAATCCCTAATTATGAAAATATAATGTTTCCTCGAGGTCCTGATTAGTTTTTCCGTCCGGTGTTCATTACCTTTCATCATCTTCAACTTTTTTTGGGGAAATACGCTTCTTCTCTTTCTTTCTTAGAGATGGAGCTGGAGTCAGGATGGTTAGCTTAGCTTAGCTTAGCATACAAAGTGGAAGCAAGGGGAAACAGCTAGCCTGGCTCGGTCATGGTTAAAAACACTGACACAACAAGACGAAGTAATTGAACTGGATTTAGATCTTAACTTGGTAGATACATCTTTGAACAGAGCAAGGCTAGCTGTTTCCCCCTGCTTCCAGTCTTTATGCTAACCCTGCTTCCAGTCTTTATGCTAACCCTGCTTCCAGTCTTTATGCTAAGCCAAGCTAACCCTGGTTCTAGTCTTTATGCTAAACTAAGCTAACCCTGCTTCTAGTCTTTAAGCTAAGCTAACCCCGACTCCGCTTTGCATTACACACAGACATGATGTAGAAATCTATATGTGATTTTGGCTTTTGGACGTCGGCGGGGGGTTGGGGGGGGGTGCCAAGCTGGCATCGATCTGACCTTTGTCCTCTCTTAGCTGCAGGAGTGGGTGAAGGACGCTGGGAAGCTGGAGCTCTTCCCAGGAAACTCTTAGTAACACGTGCACGTTTTATTCTGTTGCTCCGACGGATCAGAGCCGCAGCGCTCGTGTCTCTAGGGAACGCAGAGAGTTCAGAGCGTGACGGAGGAGGAGGAGGAGGTGGAGAAGGAGGAGGAGGAGGAGGAGGTGGAGGAGGAGGTGAGCTGTGTCCGTAACGCACCACGGCGGAGGAGACCGAGGCGGAGGATTAATGCATCGATCCCCCTCCCCCCACTTGCAGTGTTTTAATAAACACCTTTGGGGAGATCGTGCATGATCTGGTCTCCGTGGGAAGGTTTTGGGATGAAATCAAAGGAAATGGATGAGAGTCAGAGGCACTCCGACTCCCACGAGCTGCAGGTCTATTCTCGGATGAAGCTGAAACTACATCATCTTTATTTGTAAAGCACATTTAAAACAACCAGGTTGGCCAAAGATTCAAGATTCAAGATCTCTTCATTGTCACACCACAGTACACTGTAGTACTAAATTACGTGCAAAGTTCACATCTTAAAAGAATATAGCATAGAAACAATTAAAAAATGTGGAAAATTCGAGTTATTAGTCATATGAATTAAAATAAATAAATGATTAAATGCTTAAATGTCCGAGGTTTCTTCCCAAAGGGGAGTTTTTCCTCGCCACTGTCGCACTGTTGCTTGCTCTGGAGGAAACTACTAGAACTGTTGGGTTCTTGTAAAGTGTCTTGAGATAACTCTTGTTATGAATTGATACTATAAATAAAATTGAATTGAATTGAATTATTTGGGTGTGCAGAACAAGTAGTGATAAATATATAACGTCTAAAAAACTGAAAAATATAAATAAATAGATGAAGTGCATTAACATGATTTTAAATAACCACGTTATCTATCTCCGAGTTCTTTTCATAAAGCACAGGTCTAGACCGGACTCACCTGTTTCCTGGGGAAAGTCTTGTGTTTTCTCCTTAACTTCTCCAGGACATGAACACCTGTTTCCTGGGTGAAAGTCTTGTGTTTTCTCCTTAACTTCTCCAGGACATGAACACCTGTTTCCTGGGTGAAAGTCTTGTGTTTTCTCCTTAACTTCTCCAGGACATGAACACCTGTTTCCTGGGTGAAAGTCTTGTGTTTTCTCCTTAACTTCTCCAGGACATGAACACCTGTTTCCTGGTGAAAGTCTTGTGTTTTCTCCTTAACTTCTCCAGGACATGAACACCTGTTTCCTGGGTGAAAGTCTTGTGTTTTCTCCATAACTTCTCCAGGACATGAACACCTGTTTCCTGCTGAAAGTCTTGTGTTTTCTCCTTAACTTCTCCAGGACATGAACACCTGTTTCCTGGTGAAAGTCTTGTGTTTTCTCCTTAACTTCTCCAGGACATGAACACCTGTTTCCTGGTGAAAGTCTTGTGTTTTCTCCTTAACTTCTCCAGGACATGAACACCTGTTTCCTGGGTGAAAGTCTTGTGTTTTCTCCTTAACTTCTCCAGGACATGAACACCTGTCACTGCTGATGACTCAATGTGAAATGTTGGAAGTTTTTAAAATAAATCGCCTGGAGCAAAATCCGCTGAAAGCCCCACAGGCAGTCACACCCTGCTGTCATCACTCGGTCTTTAAAAACAGCCAAAAACATGTGAAAGTGCATCTGAATAGAAGCTAAATATACACAAACCCCCGGTTTGAAAGAAAAAGCTTTATTATTTTAATATTTATTATTCTGGAGATCCAAAGGCTTCCTACCTTTCGTATCATAGCCAGCGGCTTGCTTTCAATCTGAACATCTAAGTTTTACTTCTTCCTACTCCTGTTTTATTTTGTTGTTTAATTGTTTGTTTTCTTAGTATTTCTTCTGATGTTTTATTTAAATGTTGAATAAAGAAATCAATCAATCTGAAACATGATACTGTGGTTTTGATCTGAAATGACTTGATAGGATCAAAACTGTAAATCAGGTGATATCGGTGTGTAAAGTTGGAACTACTATTCTAATAATAATTTATACTTTATTAATCCCTAGTCTAGAGTAATCTGACTAAAATAATAATGTCATTTGCAGAAAGGATCCGTAGGACTGCGTTTCAGCTCCTTACCAAGCTGAGACTAACACACTGTGACTAAGGTGTCAATGACAACCGGGGGGGTCAACAACTTTACCCAACGACTCTCTACGACTTTCTACGACTTTCTACGACTTTCTACGACTCCCTACGACTTACTACGTCTCTCTACGACTTTCTACGTCTCTCTACGACTTTCTACGACTTTCTGAATACGTCTCTCTACGACTTTCTCTCTCTCGACTTTCTACGACTTTCTACGTCTCTCTACGACTTTCTCTACGACTTTCTCACGACTTTCTACGTCTCTTTCTACGTCTTTCTCTCTACGACTTTCTACGTCTCTCTACGACTTTCTACGACTTTCTACGTCTCTCTACAACTTTCTACGACTTTCTACGACTCTCTACGACTTTCTACAACTTTCTACGACTTTCTCTACGACTTTCTACGTCTCTCTACGACTTTCTACGACTTTCTACGTCTCTCTACAACTTTCTATGACTTTCTACGACTCTCTACGACTTTCTACGACTTTCTACGTCTCTCTCTTTCTACGACTTTCTACGTCTCTCTACAACTTTCTATGACTTTCTACGACTCTCTACGTCTCTCTACAACTTTCTACAACTTTCTTTCTACGTCTCTCTACGACTTTCTACGTCTCTCTACGACTTTCTACGACTTTCTACGTCTCTCTACGACTTTCTACGTCTCTCTACGACTTTCTACGACTTTCTACGTCTCTCTACGACTTTCTACGTCTTTCTACGTCTCTCTACGACTTTCTTCGTCTCTTCTACGACTTTCTACGTCTCTCTACAACTTTCAACTTTCTCTACAACTTTCTACGACTTTCTCTACGACTCCCTCTTTCCTCTCTCGACTTTCTACGTCTCTCTACGACTTTCTACGACTTTCTCTCTCTCTACAACTTTCTATGACTTTCTACGACTCTTCTACGACTTTCTACGACTTTCTACTCTCTTTCTACGACTTTCTACTTTTCTACGTCTCTCTACAACTTTCTATGACTTTCTACGACTCTCTACGACTTTCTACGACTTTCTCTCTCTACGACTTTCTACGTCTCTCTACTTTCTACTTTCTACGTCTCTCTCTACGACTTTCTACGACTTCTACGACTTTCTACGACTTTCTACGACTTTCTCTTTCTACGACTCTCTACGACTTTCTATGACTTTCTCGTCTCTAAAACTTTCTATGACTTTCTACGACTTTCTACGACTCTCTACGACTTTCTACGACTTTCTACAACTCTCTACGACTTTCTATGACTTTCTACGTCTCTCTAAAACTTTCTATGACTTTCTACGACTCTCTACGACTTTCTACAACTTTCTGTCTCTCGACTTTCTGTCTCTCTACATCTCCTTAAATCTCTAAACCGGCTGATCTAACCCGGCTGATTAACCCGTCTGATCTAACCCGGCAGATCTAATCCGGCTGATCCAATCAGGCTGATCTAACCCGTCTGATCTAACCCGGCTGATCTAATCCGTCTGATCTAACCTGATTGATCTAACCCGGCAGATCTAACCTGTCTGATCTAACCCGTCTGATCTAACCCGGCTGATCTAACCCGGCTTTTTCTGCCTCCGCAGTGGGAGAATGAGCAGCTGCACAGCCTGGAGGAAAGAGGGCGTCTGCTGCTCTCGCTGCAGTTCCTGCCCCCTCTCGGTGGGGAGGAGAAAGACGTAGACGGAGGGGGCGACGGGCACCGCAGCGGAGGTCTCTGTGTCGGCGTGAAGCGCTGCGCCCACCTGGCCGCCATGGACGTCAACGGCTTCTCCGACCCCTACGTCAAAATGTAAGAACATCGTCATCTTAAGCGTGATTTATCGCTGTGTGTGTGTGTGTGTGAAATATTAGACTGGCATGTTCAACTGAGGTTTTTAAATCTCTTACTTATAAATAGATTCTTATTCAGTGCTGCGTGCGAGTCCTCCATGGTATCTCTGATGTCTTTGTAGCAGCTTACAAGACATTTAAATAGAGAATGAGGTATAAAAAAAGTGTAGAAACACAGTAAAAAAAGCACTGTAAATAACAACTGAAATCTCCAGTTATTTCCTTTAGAATTCATGACTTTTACAGTAGAATGCTGTAAAGTTACATTAGTATGTATTACATCAGTATTACAGTTGAAATCACAGTAGTCTAAATATTACTGGAAAAAAATCACTATAGTACTGTAAATAGTACAGTAAACTACTGGATTTTTATTTTTTATTCTTATGTTATGTTGTGTTTGTTTTGTATTTTACATAAAATACTGTAAATGAAAGTACGGTGCCTTTTACTGGTTTAAGAATCGTTACAGTAAATCTTATGTTAAATTTGTTACCGTGTTCTGTTGTTGCTGCTGACAGACTCAGATTATTATTCTAAGTGTGTGACAACATTATGGGATGGATCCCTACAGAGATAGACCTTTTAGTTAAAGAGGAAGATCCTTTTAGTTTCACATGAAAACGCCCCAAAATCACCATTACCAAACCCACCAGACTCCATGTAAATAATCACTACTTTTAGCATGTATAGAGCAGCATATCTCCACCAGACTCCATGTAAATAATCACTACTTTTAGCGTGTATAGAGCAGCATATCTCCACCAGACTCCATGTAAATAATCACTACTTTTAGCGTGTATAGAGCAGCATATCTCCACCAGACTCCATGTAAATAATCACTACTTTTAGTGTGTATAGAGCAGCATATCTCCACCAGACTCCATGTAAATAATCACTACTTTCAGCATGTATAGAGCAGCATATCTCCACCAGACTCCATGTAAATAATCACTACTTTTAGCGTGTATAGAGCAGCATATCTCCACCAGACTCCATGTAAATAATCACTACTTTTAGCGTGTGTAGAGCAGCATATCTCCACCAGACTCCATGTAAATAATCACTACTTTTAGCGTGTATAGACAGCATATCTCCACCAGACTCCATGTAAATAATCACTACTTTTAGCGTGTATAGAGCAGCATATCTCCACCAGACTCCATGTAAATAATCACTACTTTTAGCGTGTATAGAGCAGCATATCTCCACCAGACTCCATGTAAATAATCACTACTTTTAGCATGTATAAAGCAGCATATCTTCACCAGGCTCCATATAAATAATCACTATCAAATTGGGAGCATGAATTATGTAATCCACTCAAAAGATAGCATTTTAACATGCTAATGTGAGCCCTTTGGATCTGTAAAGTAAAGTTAAAACTTTGGATAAATGTAGCCGAGTAGAAGTAGAAAGTTGCTTGAAAATAAAGCACTCAAGTAAAGTACAAGTGGCTCGAACGCAGCATGTGATTTAAGCTTTGAGTCTCCTCGAGGGACGCTGGCTTTGAGCTGCAGTATATTTCTCTCCGTTGCACGCCGTGTGAATGCAAACTGAGTGTGAGCCAGAAGGAGAAGGCGACTGACAGCTGAGCGGTCGAGTGAACTCTCAGCCAGTTATAGAAATCCCTGCAGAGGCCGGAGTCTCAGCACGCTGTCCACGGCTCGACATCGGCCAATAGGACGCTTTGATCACCTCTGTGGACGTCCAGTCAGCGTCGTCCACCTGCTCCTCTCTCCTCCGTCTGTCTCTGGTCATCTTGTTGTTTAGTTTCTAAAGAAGCAAATCCCCCCCCCCGACTATCGCTGGCGATGATGACACAGTGATTAGCTGGATGGAGGATAGAAAAGAGGATGGAGGATAGAGGATAGAATAGAGGAGCGAGGATGGAGGATAGAAAATGGAGGATGGAGGAGCAAGGATGGAGGATAGAGGATAGAATAGAGGAGCGAGGATGGAGGATAGAGGATAGAAAAGAGGAGCGAGGATGGAGGATAGAAAATGGAGGATGGAGGAGCAAGGATGGAGGATAGAGGATAGAATAGAGGAGCGAGGATGGAGGATAGAGGATAGAATAGAGGAGCGAGGATGGAGGATAGAGGATGGAAAATGGAGGATGGAGGGGCGAGGATGGAAGATGGAGGATGGAGAAGCAAGGATGAAGATAGAATAGAGGATAGAGGATAGAATAGAGGATGGAGGATCGAGGATAGAGGATAGAAAAGAAGAGCGAGGATGGAGGATAGAAAATGGAGGATGGAGGAGCGAGGATGGAGGATAGAAAATGGAGGATGGAGGAGCGAGGATGGAGGATAGAGGATAGAATAGAGGAGCGAGGATGGAGGATAGAAAATGGAGGATGGAGGAGCGAGGATGGAGGATAGAGGATAGAATAGAGGAGCGAGGAAGGAGGATAGAAAATGGAGGATGGAGAAGCGAGGGATGGAGGATGGAAGATGGAGGATGGAGAAGCAAGGATGAAGATAGAATAGAGGATAGAGGATAGAATAGGGGATGGAGGATATAATAGAGGATAGAATATAGGATGAAGGATAGACTAGAGGATGGAGGAACGAGGATAGAATAGAGGATAGTAGAGGATGGAGGATCGAATGGAGGATAGAGGATAGAAGATAGTCTCCCACCTGTCCCCCTCCTGCTTCCCACCTGTCTCCCAGCCCTTGTGTCTCCTGTCTCTTGTTACCTGGTTGTCCTCTCTAATCAGTCCTTGTGTCCCCGTTGTCCTGCGTCAGATCCTGTGTGGACAGCTGTTAGTTGTGTTAGTGTTCCTGTGCTTTCTGTTTTTTCTTGGACTTCATTTTTTGTTCTCTTCCTTCCTGCTTGTTTCCGGGACTCCTTTTGTTTTTTTGTTCCTTTACTAAATCCTCAAAGCCACCCTGAGTATCCGCCTCTGCGTTTTGGCTCCGCCATTCTCCAGCTCTCTGCATCAGTGTGTCTGTGTGTGTGCTGCATTGTTGTAAAACTGATTAATTATGAACTACTCTTTCATTAATGAGGATTAACACGGCAGGATAACGTTGCCCCGTGCCCTCAAACAATGCTTTAATTAACCAAACCGCATCATTTCTCATGTAATTCCACGGTGTTGTGTCTCCTCTTATTAATGGCTTTATAATTAAAGCCCAGGGCGAGACGGGACGCCAATATTAAGCTTTTTATTTAAGTAAACGTCAGCAAGTCACAGACTCAAACACTCAAAGATGCATGTACACAGTGGAGTTCAACTTTACTTTTAAGATTATTTTTGGGGCATCTTTAGGCCCTTAATGATAGGACAGCTGAAGAAATGAAAGGGGAGAAAAGACATGCATCAAAGGGCCGCAGATCGGAGTTGAACCCTCGGCTGCTGCGTTGAGGAGTAAGCCTCTCTCTCTCTCTCTCTCTCTATATATATATATATATATATATATATATATATATAGAGCGTGCACCATATATATATATATATATATATATATATATATATATATATATATATATATATATATATATATATGGGTGCACGCTCTACCAACTGAACTACCTGGGCGCCCTAACATTTAGTAATCTTTTGATCCTCTGTCTCTGTGTTGATATCTGGGAAATATCTGGGTGATATATCTGGGTGAAAAATCTGGGAGATATCTGGGAGATATATCTGGGTGATATCTGGGTGATATCTGGGGGAGATATCTGGGTGATATCTGGGAGATATCTGGGAGATATATCTGGGTGATATCTGGGAGATATATCTGGGTGATATCTGGGAGATATATCTGGGAGATATCTGGGTGATATCTGGGAGATATCTGGGGAGATATCTGGGAGATATCTGGGAGATATCTGGGTGATATCTGGGAGATATCTGGTTGATATCTGGGAGATATATCTGGTTGATATCTGGGAGATATATCTGGGTGATATCTGGGAGATATATCTGGGAGATATCTGGGTGATATCTGGGTGATATCTGGGAGATATCTGGGGGAGATATCTGGGAGATATCTGGTTGATATCTGGGTGATATCTGGGAGATATCTGGGTGATATCTGGGTGATATCCGGGGGATATCTGGGAGATATATCTGGGTGAAATATCTGGGTGATATCTGGGAGATATCTGGGTGATATCTGGGAGATATCTGGGTGATATCTGGGAGATATATCTGGGTGATATCTGGGAGATATCTGGGTGATATCTGGGAGATATATCTGGGTGATATCTGGGTGATATCTGGGAGATATCCGGGTGATATCTGGGTGATATCCGGGGGATATCTGGGAGATATATCTGGGTGAAATATCTGGGTGATATCTGGGAGATATCTGGGTGATATCTGGGAGATATCTGGGTGATATCTGGGAGATATATCTGGGTGATATCTGGGAGATATCTGGGTGATATCTGGGAGATATATCTGGGTGATATCTGGGTGATATCTGGGAGATATCTGGGGGAGATATCTGGGAGATATCTGGTTGATATCTGGGTGATATCTGGGAGATATCTGGTTGATATCTGGGAGATATATCTGGGTGATATCTGGGAGATATCTGGGTGATATCTGGGAGATATATATGGGAGATATCTGGGTGATATCTGGGTGATATCTGGGAGATATCTGGGGGAGATATCTGGGAGATATCTGGTTGATATCTGGGTGATATCTGGGAGATATCTGGGTGATATCTGGGTGATATCCGGGGGATATCTGGGAGATATATCTGGGTGAAATATCTGGGTGATATCTGGGAGATATCTGGGTGATATCTGGGAGATATCTGGGTGATATCTGGGAGATATATCTGGGTGATATCTGGGAGATATCTGGGTGATATCTGGGAGATATATCTGGGTGATATCTGGGAGATATCTGGTTGATATCTGGGTGATATCTGGGAGATATCTGGTTGATATCTGGGAGATATCTGGGTGATATCTGGGAGATATCTGGGTGATATCTGGGAGATATCTGGGAGATATCTGGGTGATATCTGGGTGATATCTGGGAGATATCTGGGTGATATCTGGGAGATATATCTGGGTGATATCTGGGAGATATCTGGGTGATATCTGGGAGATATATCTGGGTGATATCTGGGAGATATCTGGGAGATATCTGGGTGATATCTGGGTGATATCTGGGAGATATCTGGGGGAGATATCTGGGAGATATCTGGTTGATATCTGGGTGATATCTGGGAGATATCTGGTTGATATCTGGGTGATATCTGGGTGATATATCTGGGAGATATCTGGGTGATATCTGGGAATCAAAACCAGAAATGATGGAGGAGACTGCACAGGAGACTATGCAGCTTTATTCAATTATTGAACAAGGATGATAACCGTGGGTGTACACACACACACACACACACACACACACACATACACACACACACACACACATACACATACACACACAGAAAGAGACACACACACACACACAGACAGAGAGAGACACACACACACACACACACACAGTGTCTCTCTGAACATCAGACTGTGTTTCTTATAGTCTTCTAGTCCTGCACACACACACACACACATACACACTCACATACAGAGAGAGAGACACACACACACACACACACACAAAGAAACACACACACACACATACACACACACAGACACACACACACAGAGAATCACACACACACACACAGTGTCTCTCTGAACATCAGACTAACTGTGTTTCTTATAGTCTTCTAGTCCTGCACCGGTCAGTATTTCTGTGAAACATGGTTACCATGGTTACCTTTGAGACAACTCCTTATTCTTATATATATATAATGTGCATATATATATATATATATATATATATATATATATATATATATATATATATATATATATATATATATATATATACATTAGATGAAATACAGTTGAAAACGTCCATGCTTAAGTATTCCACCCATCATGAACCACTCCAGCTGTCAGTGCCTAACCCCAACCAGCTGGAGTGCTATGGAAGGCGGGTCTTGGTCTTGGCGTGGCCGTAGTAGGATTGGTAATTTGGCGTCCAGGGATGCTGTGTGTTCTAGCCAGACCTTCTTCCAGGGTGCTTTGGAGGAAGGTCTGGCAAAGCGAGACTAGGCACTGGCTGACTTTTCCATTGCAGAGTTACCGATTAATCTTTTCATCTCATTCGGGCCGACAGATACCTGAAGCCCGACATACTGAAGAAATCCAAACACAAAACGGCCGTGATGAAGAAGACCCTGAACCCCGAATTCAACGAGGTAAGAACCAGCACCCGGCTAGAGCTGGGACAGTTCCCAGTGTTGCTGTGCGATTAATGGTCTCGGACATAATTAACAATATAATTATCTCTTTCAGCCAAATATTGTAAAATGTTATTATAACTTTTGTTTTGAATGAATTTGGTTGCAGTTCCACCAGAGTTCCACTGGGGGGACTGCGATGGTCCAGTGCAAAATGAATGGGAGTCTATGGAGCTAGCCGGCTAAATTTATCTCTTTGCCTGATTGCCGTTGACCAATCTCAGATTTGATTGTAGTTTTTGCAAGTTCAACATGGATTATAGGTCAAACGTTGAATGAATGAGTACTGATTGGTCAGACCCCGTCAGCCCCCGTCAGACCCCGTCAGACCCCGTCAGAGCCCCGTCGGACCCCGTCTGTTATTAAATCTGTGTCTCCGCCTGTGTTTGATCGCTGCAGGAGTTCTTCTACGAGATCTCCCTGTCGGAGCTCGCCAACAAGACTCTGGAGGTGACGGTGTGGGACTACGACCTGGGGCGCTCCAACGACTTCATAGGTGAGACGCCGAGGGGGTCGGATTGCTAGGGGGCTCGAGTACAGCGCGCACACACTATGCTTGTTACACACACAGGGACACACACACACAGGGACGCACACACTATGCTTGTTACACACACAGGGACGCACACTACGCTTGTTACACACACAGGTAAGCACACACTATGCTTGTTACACACACAGGTAAGCACACACTATGCTTGTTACACACACAGGTAAGCACACTATGCTAGCTACACACACAAGGACGCACACTATGCTAGCTACACACACAGGGACACACACTATGCTTGTTACACACACAGGGACACACACTATTCTTGCAACACACACAGGTACGCACACTATGCTTGTTACACACACAGGTTCGCACACACTATGCTTGTTACAAACACAGGTACGCACACTATGCTTGTTACACACACAGGTTCGCACACACTATGCTTGTTACACACACAGGTACGCACACTATGCTTGTTACACACGCACAGGGACACACACTATGCTTGTTACACACACAGGGACACACACTGTGCTTGTTACACACAGGGACACACACTATACTTGTTACACACACAGGGACACACACTATGCTTGTTACACACACAGGGACACACACACACAGGGATGCACACTGTGGTTGTTACACACACAGGGAAGCACACACTATGCTTGTTACACACACAGGGACACACACTATCCTTGTTACACACACAGGGACACACACTATGCTTGTTACACACACAGGGACACACACTGTGGTTGTTACACACACAGGGAAGCACACACTATGCTTGTTACACACACAGGTATGCACACACTATGCTTGTTACACACACAGGGACGCACACTATCCTTGTTACACACACAGGGACACACACTATGCTTGTTACACACACAGGGACGCACACTATGCTTGTTACACACACAGGGACACACACTGTGCTTGTTACACACAGGGACACACACTATGCTTGTTACACACAGGGACGCACACATGCTTGTTACACACGCATTGGACACACACTATGCTTGTTACACACACAGGGACACACACTATGCTTGTTACACACACAGGGACACACACTATGCTTGTTACACACACAGGGACACACACTATGCTTGTTACACACACAGGGAAGCACACTATGCTTGTTACACACACAGGGACCACACACTATGCTTGTTACACACACAGGGACGCACACTATGCTTGTTACACACACAGGGACACACACTATGCTTGTTACACACAGGGACGCACACTATGCTTGTTACACACACAGGGACACACACTATGCTTGTTACACACAGGGATGCACACTATGCTTGTTACACACACAGGGATGCACACTATGCTTGTTACACACACAGGGACGCACACTATGCTTGTTACACACACAGGGACGCACACACTATGCTTGTTACACACACAGGGACACACACTATGCTTGTTACACACACAGGGACACACACTATGCTTGTTACACACACAGGGACACACACTATGCTTGTTACACACACAGGGACACACACTATGCTTGTTACACACACAGGGATGCACACTATGCTTGTTACACACACAGGACACACACACTATGCTTGTTACACACACAGGGACACACACTATGCTTGTTACACACACAGGGACACACACTATGCACACACTATGTTACACACACAGGGACACACACTATGCTTGGTTGTTACACACACAGGGACACACACTATGCTTGTTACACACACAGGGCACACACTATGCTTGTTACACACACAGGGACACACACTATGCTTGTTACACACACAGGACACACACTATGCTTGTTACACACACAGGGACACACTATGCTTGTTACACACACAGGGACACACACTATGCTTGTTACACACACAGGGACACACACTATGCTTGTTACACACACAGGGACACACACTATGCTTGTTACACACACAGGACACACACTATGCTTGTTACACACACAGGGACACACACTATGCTTGTTACACACACAGGGACACACACTATGCTTGTTACACACACAGGGACACACTATGCTTGTTACACACACACAGGGAAGCACACTATGCTTGTTACACACACAGGGACACACACTATGCTTGTTACACACACAGGGACACACACTATGCTTGTTACACACACACAGGGCACACACTATGCTAGTTACACACAGGGACACACACTATGCTTGTTACACACACAGGGACACACACTATGCTTGTTACACACACAGGGACACACACTATGCTTGTTACACACACAGGGACACACACTATGCTTGTTACACACACAGGGACACACACTATGCTTGTTACACACACAGGGACACACACTATGCTTGTTACACACACAGGACACACACTATGCTTGTTACACACACAGGGACGCACACTATGCTTGTTACACACACAGGGACACACACTATGCTTGTTACACACACAGGGATGCACACACTATGCTTGTTACACACACAGGGACACACACTATGCTTGTTACACACACAGGGACACACTATGCTTGTTACACACACAGGGACACACACTATGCTTGTTACACACAGGGACACACACTATGCTTGTTACACACACAGGGACACACACACTATGCTTGTTACACACACAGGGACACACACTATGCTTGTTACACACACAGGGACACACACTATGCTTGTTACACACACAGGGACACACACATGCTTGTTACACACACAGGGACACACACTATGCTTGTTACACACACAGGGACACACACTATGCTTGTTACACACACACACATGCTTGTTACACACACACTATGCTTGTTACACACACAGGGACACACACTATGCTTGTTACACACACACAGGGTTACACACACACTGCTTGTTACACACACAGGGACACACACTATGCTTGTTACACACACAGGGACACACACTATGCTTGTTACACACACAGGGACACACACTATGCTTGTTACACACACACAGGACACACACTATGCTTGTTACACACACAGGGACACACACTATGCTTGTTACACACACAGGGACACACACTATGCTTGTTACACACACAGGGACACACACTATGCTTGTTACACACACAGGGACACACACTACACACACTATGCTTGTTACACACACAGGGACACACACTATGCTTGTTACACACACAGGGATGCACACTATGCTTGTTACACACACAGGGACACACTATGCTTGTTACACACACAGGGGGACACACTATGCTTGTTACACACACAGGACGCACACTATGCTAGTTACACACACAGGGACACACACTATGCTTGTTACACACACAGGGACACACACTATGCTTGTTACACACACAGGGACACACACTATGCTTGTTACACACACAGGGATGCACACTATGCTTGTTACACACACACACAGGGACACACACTATGCTTGTTACACACACAGGGACACACACTATGCTTGTTACACACACAGGGACACACACTATGCTTGTTACACACACAGGGACACACACACACAGGGACACACACTATGCTTGTTACACACACAGGGACACACACTATGCTTGTTACACACACAGGACACACACTATGCTTGTTACACACACACGGACACATCCTTGTTACACACACAGGGACACACTATGCTTGTTACACACACAGGGACACACACTATGCTTGTTACACACACACACAGGGACACACACTATGCTTGTTACACACACAGGGACACACACTGTGCTTGTTACACACACAGGGACACAGACTATGCTTGTTACACACACAGGGACACACACTGTGCTTGTTACACACACAGGGACACACACTATGCTTGTTACACACACAGGGACACACACTATGCTTGTTACACACACAGGGACACACACTATGCTTGTTACACACACACACACTATGCCTGTTACACACACACAGGGACACACACTATTCTTGTTACACACACAGGGACACACACTATGCTTGTTACACACACAGGGATGCACACTATGCTTGTTACACACACAGGGACACACACTATGCTTGTTACACACACACACACACACTATGCTTGTTACACACACACACACACACTATGCCTGTTACACACACACACACTATGCCTGTTACACACACAGGACACACACTATGCTTGTCACACACACAGGGGACACACACTATGCTTGTTACACACACAGGACACACACTATGCTTGTTACACACACAGGGACACACACTATGCTTGTTACACACACAGGGACACACACTATGCTTGTTACACACACAGGGACACACACTATGCTTGTTTACACACACAGGGACACACACTATGCTTGTTACACACACAGGGACACACACTATGCTTGTTACACACACAAGGACGCACACTATGCTTGTTACACACACAGGGACACACACTATGCTTGTTACACACACAGGGACGCACACACTATGCTTGTTACACACACAAGGACGCACACTATGCTAGTTACACACACAGGGACACACACTATGCTTGTTACACACACACAGGTGCGCGCACACTATGCTTGTTACACACACAGGGGCGCACACTATGCTTGTTACACACACAAGGACGCACACTATGCTAGTTACACACACAGGGACACACACTATGCTTGTTACACACACAGGGACACACACTATGCTTGTTACACACACAGGGACACACACTATGCTTGTTACACACACAGGGACACACACTATGCTTGTTACACACACAGGGACGCACACTATGCTTGTTACACACACAAGGACGCACACTATGCTTGGTACACACACAGGGACGCACACACTATGCTTGTTACACACACAAGGACGCACACTATGCTTGTTACACACACAGGGACACACACTATTCTTGCAACACACACAGGTACGCACACTATGCTTGTTACACACACAGGTTCGCACACACTATGCTTGTTACACACACAGGTACGCACACTATGCTTGTTACACACACAGGTAAGCACACACTATGCTTGTTACACACACAGGTAAGCACACACTATGCTTGTTACACACACAGGGACGCACACACTATGCTTGTTACACACACAGGTTTGCACACACTATGCTTGTTACACACACAGGGACGCACACTACGCTTGTTACACACACAGGTATGCGCACACTACGCTTGTTACACACACAGGGACGCACACACTATGCTTGTTACACACACAGGGATGCACACTATGCTTGTTACACACACAGGAATGGGAGAGGACCTCTGATTGGCTGATTGCATGTTACCCAGAACACACCTCTGATTAATGAAGACAGCTCCACGCTGTGCTGTCGGATCATTAAAATAGGACCTCTGAGTTTATAGATGAGTCCGAGGACGTAATCAGAGGAAAGGAAGCGTCTGGTTGAGAATCTAACACCTGCTGCTCGCCATCTGCACTCCTCTCCCTTTAATAATCACGCGCTCTGTTTACTACTGATCTAACACTGGAAACAAAGAGCTTGTAGAAGCTGATATTACATCACCACTGTGGACATTAGACGAGCTGCAGACGCCCCCCCAGACCCCCACTGGCTCGCTCAACTCCCCCCCTCCATTACACGTATATATATATATATATATATATATATACGTATATATATATATATATATATATGTATGTATATATATATACACACACACACAAACATATAAAATTGTTATCGTAGGTGCATGTCCACTGTGAGAGACATAATCTAAAAAATAAATCCAGAAATAACAATGTATGATTTTTTAACTATTTATTTGTATGATACAGCTGTAAATAAGTATTTGAACAGCTGTCTATCAGCTAGAATTGTGACCCTCAAAGACCTGTTAGTCTGCCTTCAAAATGTCCACCTCCACTCCATTTATTATCCTAAATTAGATGCACCTGTTTGAGGTCGTTAGCTGCATAAAGACACCTGTCCACCCCATACAATCAGTAAGAATCAACTACTAACATGGCCAAGACCAAAGAGCTGTCCAAACACACTATTCAAATTACTTTCCTGTATGTGTGTGTGTGTGTGCTTGTGTGTGTGTGTGTATATATATATATCTCACCACATACTGTAGGTGTCTTTATCGTGGCAGTAACACCTTTTCTGATTGGGTCTCCTTGTCCAGGCGGCGTGTGTCTGAGCTGTCACTCCCAGGGCGACGCGCTCCGTCACTGGATGGACTGCCTGAAGAACCAGGGCCGCCGGGTGGAGCAGTGGCACATCCTGACCAACGAGCTGCCCCGCACCCTGAGCCACGACTGAGCGTCAGCGGGTGGGGGGGGGTGGTGCAGACGGGCGGGCGGCGGCCACAGGGATCCTCGTCAGGGGACGGCCTTGGAGCAACCTAACCGCGGGGATCTGCAGTAACTGAGTTTTAGCACCGGCGGCTGGAGGGCTGGGCGAAGCCGGAGCAGCGGGGTGCTGCTCGTGTGCCTTCATCAGTGATCGCTGAGTCCTCCTGAAGAAGAGCACCGTCATTACTGCATTAGCACCAAACTACAACACACGTAACACAAAGTACACAGCTGTACACGTGCCACTCGCACTTGAAATTAAATTGCATGTTTTTGTTTCTACAAGATACAGATTTCCCAGACCAGGGCATTTCTTAGACTTCACGTCCCAAATGATAATAAAAAGTCAATCTCTGTTTTTACTTTAACCCTCATGTTGTCTTCATGTTGTCCTCATGTTGTCTTCATGTTGTCCTCATGTTGTCTTCATGTTGTCTTCATGTTGTCCTCATGTTGTCCTCATGTTGCCCTCATGTTGTCCTCATGTTGACCTCATGTTGTCTTCATGTTGTCTTCATGTTGTCCTCATGTTGTCCTCATGTTGTTCTCATGTTGTTCTCATGTTGACCTCATGTTGTCTTCATGTTGTCTTCATGTTGTCCTCATGTTGTCCTCATGTTGTCCTCATGTTGTTCTCATGTTGTCTTCATGTTGTCCTCATGTTGTCCCCTCATTGTAGTCTCAATAATTCCTAATTTCTGCTTTTCTAACTCAAACATTAGGTATAATTTCCTATAAATGAGGTTTATTGACCATAAATTCCAAAATTAACTGTAAAAAAAGTTAATAAGTTAGTGTTAGGTAATGTTAAACGTCAAAAAAAGTGACAAACATTGAAAAAAGCGTCAAAAGTTTTGAATTAATGGACAAAAACGTAAAAAAAGCTAAAACCTCGATAAAAGCATTGAGGATTTTCAATTTTGACGAGAAGACAACACGAGGGTTAAAGAACGTGACTGTGTGTGTGTGTGTGTGTGTATATATATAAACACCAGAGACCCAAAATAACCCCCAAATCCCAGATCTTTTTTTCATAACATGGGCCCTTTAAGTTCATGATGACACTATCAGGGACATTTCGTTGCGTTTTCAGGAAGATGAATACCTTCTTCTCACTCAGAGTGTTTCTCTTGAGCACGAAATACCCCCCCGGTCCCTTTGGATCACACGTATCAAACTCAAGGCCTTTGATTTCCATCCATCTTCATCCGCTTATCCGGTATCGGGTCTCGGGGGCAGCAGCTCCAGCCGGGGACCCCAAACTTCCCTTTCGCGAGCCACATCAACCAGCTCCGACTGGGGGATCCCGAGGCGTTCCTAGGCCAGGTTGGAGATATAATCTCTCCACCTAGTCCTGGGTATCCCCCAAGGCCTCCTCCCAGCTGGATGTCCCTCCACCTAGTCCTGGGTCTTCCCCCGAGGCCTCCTCCCAGCTGGATGTCCCTCCACCTAGTCCTGGGTCTTCCCCCGAGGCCTCCTCCCAGCTGGACGTCCTTCCACCTAGTGCTGGGTCTTCCCCGAGGCCTACTCCCAGCTGGACGTCCCTCCACCTAGTCCTGGGTCTTCCCCGAGGCCTCCTCCCAGCTGGACGTCCCTCCACCTAGTCCGGGTCTTCCCCGAGGCCTCCTCCCAGCTGGACGTCCCTCCACCTAGTCCAGTGTCTTCCCCGAGGCCTCCTCCCAGCTGGACGTCCCTCCACCTAGTCCTGGGTCTTCCCCGAGGCTTCTTCCCAGCTGGACGTCCCTCCACCTAGTCCTGGGTCTTCCCCGAGGCCTCCTCCCAGCTGGATGTGCCTGGACCACAACCTTTCGACGTGAAGGAGCAGGGGCTTTACTCCGACCCCCCCACAGATGATGGGCTTCTCACCCTATCTCTAAGGGAGACGCCAGCCCCCCCCCCCCCTCCTGAGGAAACCCATTTTGGCCGCTTGATCCCGTCATTAAATCTATTTAGCTTCCCAGTAGACTTTGGCCTGCCTAGTTTAAGTAGTATTTTCAATTTCTTTCCAACCTTTTTGCCCCTTTTTTTGCCTGTTTTACGTTTTGATGTCTTGTCATGGCTGACATTTTTGGGGTCTTTATTTTGACCGAGCTGTGAGAAGATTACATGAGTCATGCAATAATACCGTAAAAGATGCCTGACTTTTACGATGAAATAATAGCATGGGAATAACCTAAATATGTCCCTGGATGTGGCGTGGTCCTTCTTGGAACAGACCTTATTCACAGCAGACATGTCATAGGCCACGACTCAGGACACACTAATATATATATATATATATATATATATATATATATATATATATATATATATATACACTCACTAATCCCGTTTAGACCGGACTCGGGGACGTTATTTATCTCCCAGGTCTTTCCATAAAGAGCAGGTCTAGACCGGACTCTGGGATGTTATTTATCTCCCGGGTCTTTCCATAAAGAGCAGGTCTAGACCGGACTCTGGGATGTTATTTATCTCCCAGGTCTTTCCATAAAGAGCAGGTCTAGACCGGACTCTGGGACGTTATTTATCTCCCGGGTCTTTCCATAAAGAGCAGGTCTAGACCGGACTCTGGGATGTTATTTATCTCCCGGGTCTTTCCATAAAGAGCAGGTCTAGACCGGACTCTGGGACGTTATTTATCTCCCGGGTCTTTCCATAAAGAGCAGGTCTAGACCGGACTCTGGGATGTTATTTATCTCCCAGGTCTTTCCATAAAGAGCAGGTCTAGACCGGACTCTGGGATGTTATTTATCTCCCAGGTCTTTCATAAAGGACCAGGACTCTGGGATGTTGTTTATCTCCCAGGTCTTTCATAAAGAGCAGGTCTAGACCAGGACTCTGGGATGTTATTTATCTCCCAGGTCTTTCCATAAAGAGCAGGTCTAGACCGGACTCTGGGATGTTATTTATCTCCCAGGTCTTTCCATAAAGAGCAGGTCTAGACCGGACTCTGGGATGTTATTTATCTCCCAGGTCTTTTCATAAAGAGCAGGTCTAGACCGGACTCTGAACTGCTAGCTCCCTGGGACACTTGATGGAACTGAGCCATCTACTTTTCCTACTCTAACGAGACAAAATGGCTGCTGTGAAAAAGGTCCTCTGAGTGGGACACTCCTGCTTTAGGGGCTCTGTAGCGTTCTGATTTTGGGGACATAAAAAATTACAAAAATATGTAAAACAGCTTCCATATGGGACAAACCCTGAGTTCCCTTCATGCAGGGCTGTAGTCAAGACCACCTTAGTCGAGCCCAAGTCAAGACCGAGTCCAAAGAGGTTTGAATCCAAGACAAGACCGAGTCCAAAAAGGTTCGAGTCCAAGTCAAGTCGAGTCCAAGACAAGTCCAAGACCAGGACTAGTCGAGTCCAAGACCACCTTAGTTGAGTCCAAGACCAGGACTAGTCGAGTCCAAGACCAGGACTAGTCGAGCCCAAGTCAAGACCGAGTCCAAAGAGGTTAGAGTCAGAGTCAAGTCGAGTCCAAAGTCCGAGTCAAGTTGAGTCCAAGACAAGTCAAGACCAGGACTAGTCAAGCCCAAGACAAGACCGAGTCCAAAGAGGTTTGAGTCTGAGTCAAGACCGAGTCCAGGACTTCAAAAAGGTCTTATGCATGACAGTATCAAGACAATCGTTTTGGGTTTCACTTTCCCTCCAATATTATTATCAACATAATAAAGACACCTGGACTCGGTCCAGACCAGAAGCCATATTTGGCAAGACCAGTGGCCGAGACACGTCCGAGTCCAAATACTAGCGAGTCCGAGACAAGTCCGAGACCATAGAAAAACGGTCTTGAGTCCAGACTTGAGTCCAAGACCGGACTCAAGTCCTACAGCCCTGCCCTCATGTCTCTGCTCTGTATCCACGGATCACTTTTCTATTGCACTCCTCAGCGAGACTGTGAGAAACTGACGAGGACATGTCATGATGGTTCTTCCTTGGTGTTGCATGATGCAATATGTTGATCTACTTCTTTATATCTCTATACTCTATGTGCCTGTTTTCTATAAGTCAACGTGTTGAGGCCTGATTCAGGTTCACTGTGTTCTGGTTCTTCTTTTTATGCACGACCAAACGTACGAATGTGCTTTCTCTACGATGTCGTTGAACTGTTGTTTACACGGATCTTGTGCTTTCCAGGTGTTTCTATTTCTATTTCTATCAGCTGTTTTATGTACGATGACACAATAAAAGTTGGAATGCCACACGGACAGAGAGAGGGGGGAGTCTGGTTTGTGTGGTTTCACAGTGTGGATCACTGCTGCCCCCTGCAGACACTACAGAGTACTGCAGACACTACAGAGTACTGCAGACACTACAGAGTACTGCAGCTGCAGCTACATTACAGAGTACTGTGGTACAGAGTACTACAGCTGCAGTACAAAGTACAGAGTACTGCAGCACAGAGTACTGCAGCTATGGTACAGAGTACTACAGCTGCAGTACAGAGTACTAAAGCTACAGTACAGAGTACTAAAGCTGCACTACAGAGTACAGAGTACTAAAGCTGCAGTACAGAGTACAGAGTACTAAAGCTACAGTACAGAGTACACAGTACTAAAGCTGCAGTACAGAGTACAGAGTACTAAAGCTACAGTACAGAGTACTACAGCTGCAGTACAGAGTACAGAGTACTACAGCTGCAGTACAGAGTACTAAAGCTACAGTACAGAGTACTAAAGCTGCACTACAGAGTACAGAGTACTAAAGCTGCAGTACAGAGTACAGAGTACTAAAGCTACAGTACAGAGTACACAGTACTAAAGCTGCAGTACAGAGTACAGAGTACTAAAGCTACAGTACAGAGTACTACAGC
>CM049385.1:1181447-1216447 GCA_026937815.1 Etheostoma perlongum | reverse complement strand
GACATGTCTTGTGACAGTTAAGTTTGCCTTTACCTTAACCCACAGCAGTGTTTTATGTGTGAATTTACACTTGTAAAGGTGAACTACATTATTTAATTCATACATTTTTTAAGAATCTTAAGTGTTTGGTGTATGTATTTTTTAAGTTGATGCCCATTTCAATGTGAAATAAAGGTCCTTCTAAAGCTATATTTGTTGTTTTTCTGAAGTAACTATAATAGAACATCCAGCATTGTAGTCATACAAGAAGACTTTGGAAATTTCATAGAAATTGATTAAAAGTGTCTTTCTATTTTTGGCTTTAATACACATAAATATAAACGTTTTTGCACTAGGTGCTGTTTAATCTGTGCAGGGCTATTGTAAAATCATAACGCATGATCACAAATTGCAAAGGAGAATTAAACAATTTATTTAATTGCAGTAACTGTAATGATTAAATCAAATGTATTAGGTACATTTGATTTAATCATTACAGTTAATGACATTTTCAAAGTATGAAAACTAAAAACCATACAAGGATATGCAATGTCAATATTTAATTTTAACAGTACATAAATACATAAAATATATAATTTAATCATGACAGATATATATCTATATATATATATAGATAGATAGATAGACAGATATCTATATATTTGTTTATAGATATATATCTATATATATATATATATAGATATATATCTATATATATATATATATAGATAGATAGACAGATATGTATATATTTGTTTATAGATTTAGGCTATATAAAATTATAGGAAGTTGTCTCCTCCTACAGAGGACACAGAGACACTGAGGAACCAGACCAGACCCCAAACCCAGGATAGAGAGGCTGAGTGAATGTGGTGTAGAAGGTGTGGAGGTGGATCAGTGAGTCAGAGGAGACTCTGTAGAAGGACAGAGAGCCAGCAGGACAGTCCACATACACTGCTACTCTGTTAGAGACAGAGGAGGACGGGAGGTCTGTTTCTCTGTTATTTTGCCAGACAGAGTAACCATCATCAGAGCAGAACAGACTCCAGGACTGATCATTACATCCAAACACACAGTCTCTACTGTCTCCTCTCCTTCTGATTCCTCTGTAACTCACTGATATATAAACCTCTCCTCTCCTCTGGACCTCCCAGTAACAGCGACCAGTCAGACCATCTCTACACAGCAGCTGAGGCCTGCGGTCAAACCTCTCTGGATGATCAGGATATGGCTGATCCTCCTCCACACGGGTCACCGTCCTGTTGTTATCAGACAGTTTGAGTTTTCTGTGTACTGTGTTTGTGTCCAGTTTCAGTTTACAGACATCTGATGGAGAGAAGAAGACACAAACATCACAGTTGCAGTTAATAAAACAATCATTTAGTTAATATAATAATTAATAACTAGTTTATAAAGCATTAAATAATGTTTATAGATTAAAAATGAAACATAACTTATCACTTTAAAAACTCATTTATTAACTTTAACAATTATTATAATCACCAGATAAAACTTCATAATAACATCCAGCTATTGTTCATTGATATGATTTATTAATCATTTACAAATATTTAAATATATAAAACATTATGAAGTGAGCAAAAATGAACTGTTAAAATAATAAAGTTTAATAAAGTTGGTTCAAAAACCTATGAGAAGGTGAGGCAGGGAGGGTTGACCCTGAGCCACACACACACACACACACACACACACACCCACACACACACACACTGGAACAGGCACACAGATACACACACACACACACACACACACACACACACACACACCACAGGTGGCCACACACACACACACACCACACACACACACACACACACTCACACACTCTCGCTCACACACACACACACTCACAAACACACACACAGTGCGGGTAAATTTACACACACACACACACACACACACACACTCGCTCTCACACACACTTTTCAACTCAACAGACATTTCATGTATCCCACACACACACATTGAACCTGAGTTACAATGTTCAAACATTTCCATTGCTGAACACACACACACACGGGACACCCATTCTGACACACACTAGTGCCTCAAGGACTGCAACCCACAAAAACCCTGGTGGACACACACACAGGCACACTTTACACACACCGACTCTCTCTCACAAACACACTTTCCTGACACACACACACATATGTTCATCACAGAACAACTCCAGAGGCACTTCACACACTCTTCACACACACACAAGTCACAAACACACACACTCACAGCCTCTCGCCTTTCAGTTGGCACACACACTGGGGAAACACTCACCAGACACACACCACAAGAAGTGACACACAATGGCACACACACACTCAGGTGCTCACACACAACACCCCCACACCCACACTCACACACTAGGATGGGTTGACACCATCTACAGCACACACAGGAAGATGGGACACACTCAAACTCTCAACTGGGGGTAATACCTTGGAACACACTAAAACTCTAAATCCAGCACACACACACAATGTCCGTCTGAACACACACACAGTGACTCTCACAACACCCCTGGTCTCACACACACACACCAGACTCCACACACAACAACTCTCTCACACACAGACACTGCAACACACCCCCCCACACACTCTCACACAGACACACAAACAACACCCTCGGACACACATCACACACACACACACACTCCTCACACACACAACACACACACTTCACACACACCAGGAACTTGGGGGCCTGACACACACACACACACACACACACACATGTGTTTTACACACAAGGCCTCTCTCTCACACAAAAACACACACACTCTCTCTCACACACACACACACTCTCTTGGACACACTCACACACACACACTCACACACACACACACACACACACACACTGTGGATCTCCCTGTGTCACTGGCCTCACACTCACACCACCACACACACACACACACACTCCACACACACACACACCTAACTGGGTCGGGGTCCCTTCTCATCCCACCTCACACTTCACTGGACAGGATATCAGGCACACACATCTCTCACAGAAACTGGAAGACTCCACACACATCTCCAGCACACACTTTTTGCAGATGATGAAGGAACCTGACTACAACCAATCACACACATGACACTCACACACACACACACACAACACACAGCATACAATCAGTCCACATAAGCAGTAAAACGGATGAGATGGACAGCACCTTAAGAACACATCTGAGGCCATGGTTCTCAGCAGGACAACACACATGGTGTTGCCATTTTTACACACACTCTCAAACAAAGCGGTTGGGATGACACACCCACACGCACAAAACAATTTAAAAACACATACACACACACACACAATGATGGGACCATGGAGCGTGACATTGGTCGGACACACACGGACTCAAACACAACATTACAAACACTGTTTCATCGCTCTCTCAAACACACACACAGACAAAAGAGCTCTTCAGCCACACACACACACACACTCGATGCACACACACACACACTGTTCCTACCTCATCATGGTCACACACACTGGGTCAAGACACAGAAAAAACAGATCACACACACCTCAACACACTCACACAAATGGTTTCCTCTCACTGGCACACAGACACACCACACACAGACATAGACACACACACACTCTCATCACACACACACACACACTCACAGACACACACACTCTGCAAACCAGATACACCACACTCTTGCACATCAGACACACACACACACACACACACACACTCACACACCCAGGACACACACTCTCGCACACACACACACACATCTGGTTGCATACACACACTCTCACACACACAGACACGAGGTGGTCACAGGCACAATCACTCTCACTCACACACACAATCACCTCACACAAATCTCTCACCACAGACACACACACCTGGAGGGGCAAACACACACTGGGAGGACCCACACACCCAGGACTAGGTGGAAACCCACACACACCCCAGGAGGCCTCTCATCCCAGGACACACACACACACACACTCTCATCACACACACACACACACACTCATCCCAGTCACACACACTCACACTCATCTCACACACACACAAGTTTGGGGTCCCCACACACACACACACTGCTGCTCACACACAGACACACACAGCGGATGAAGATGGACACACACACACTTCACACACACACACTAACACATTTCTCTACACACAGACACACACAACACACAAAACTCTCTCACACACACACACACACACATACACATTAACACACACACACACAACAATTATCTTTTCACAGACACACAACAAACTCTTACTCAACACACACACACACACTTCTTCACACACTCACACACACACATCAGTACAGGAACCACACCCCACACACACACACACAAACACACACACACACACACAGGTTCACTCACAACACACCTGCACTCATCACATACTCACATTCACACACACACACACACACACACATGTTCTGCTGTCAGCATCAGCTGTGTATTTAGGGAGAAACTAACACTTACATCTCATCAGATCACGCCTCGTCTCCCTGGAGGAAGAAACACAGTCAGAATGAATTTTCTATCCAACATGAGTCCTAACTGCTGTTAGACATGATGCAGAGTCCTCAGTTTGTAGTAGTAGTAGAGAAAATCTCGAAATGGCCACTGGTAAAGAAAAGCAGGCTGCCTGGCAACAGCAGTAAACACATTCATTAACATGACATTTCTACATCTACTCTAATTTCATTAATGTCCTGGGGTTTACTATATAGATAAAACTATAATAATGATTAGAATATAAACTAATCATAATTAATATAACACCTAATCTATAATAATGATTAGGTAATATAACACAGTAATCCAGTAAATTTTCAGGGGATAAATACCTTCTATAAAATGATTAGGTAATATAATGCTGTATAGACATGATTAGAGTCCTCAGTATTACCTAATCTATAATAATGATTAGAAATATAATACCTAATACATAATATTAGGTTTAATACCTGCTATAATAATGATTAGGTAATACAATACCTAAACTATAATAATTTAAAATAATACCTAATCATAATAAATAGGTAATATAACACCTAATCTATAAAATGATTAGGTAATATAATACCTAATCTATAATAATGATTAGGTAATATAATACCTAATCTATAATAATGATTAGGTAATATAATACCTAATCTATAATAATGATTAGGTAATATAATACCTAATCTATAATAATGATTAGGTAATATAATACCTAATCCATAATAATGATTAGGTAATATAATACCTAATCTATAATAATGATTAGGTAATAAAATACCTAATCTATAATAATGATTAGGTAATATAATACCTAATCTATAATAATGATTAGGTAATATAATACCTAATCTATAACAATGATTAGGTAATATAATACCTAATCTATAATAAAGAAAAGGTGGTTCATGGGATAAATACTTTTAAATTGACCTGATGATGGCGCTAGACAGAAAGTCAGAATTACTACAATTCATCACATGGAGAACATTAATGTCTGAACCACATTTCATTACAATCCATCCAATAGATGATAAGATGTTGAACCAGCTGGTGATGCCAGAGGAACACTCAGAGGATGGATGGATCCTCTGGAGAATAAATGTCAGAAGGAGATATGATCTTAACACATTTAGTAGTTGTTGAGATATTTGAGACTGGAACAAAGCGGTGGACCGATATAACTATCTCTAGAGCCATGCTGCTAACAGGACTACAATATGAATTATATTTTTATGATTCCATTCAAAACTGCTGTAAGTAAGTGTTTCCTAACTCAGGCCTATTCTCTCCTCTGAACAGAAACAAGAAGTTCTTCAGCTGAAGGACAAGAATTAGAGGCCCCTGCAGAGTTTGAGCTCTTGTTGTATGTCCATACCTGACAGGGTCCACAGCAAGCAGAGTCACTTCTTCCAGGGTCTGTTGGATTTCCTCCACTAGAAGATGAACAAGTCATATTTCATTAATCCAAGGAGGATAAATTACATTGTTCACTCTGTTACAACCCACTCCCTGCTGTTAATGGATAGCCAGCGTTTAACTCAGGCTAATTAATTAGCTAGTAAGGTGCTGGTAGAAAGAAAGCAGAGGAAACGGCGTCTAGTTCACCCGTCCAGGAGGCTCTGACTCATTTCCTGCACTCCGTGTCCGTGGACAGCTGTACGCTTGTACCGGTGTTGATGTTTTTTGCATTGTCAGACACATGCAGCCACTTTCCTGACACCGACTGCGGGACTGACACAAGACCACAGCGGCCCATCACGTGGAGCCTGTCTCTAGCGCCCCCTCCTGCAGGTTGTCAGCTGTGTGTCTACCTGGTATACCGGATTTAACTCACCGGTCCTCGTTAATATAGTTTCATGTGTTCATGTAGCTCTCTAAAAGCAGAAAAAAAAGAGGAGCTGAAAACACAACTTCACACTCAGCTGCAAACCAATCCAGTGATTGCTAAAGGTCAATGTCCAATGATGCCATCAGGACCATATCATCTGCAAAAAGCAGTGATGAGACCCTGAGCCCACCAAACCCCCCACCCCGACTACCTCGATATCCTGTCCATAAATACTACAAACAGGATTGGTGACAAAAGCGCAGCCCTGGCGGAGCCCAACCCTCAGCTGGAACGAGTCCGACTTACTGCCGAGAACCCGGACACAGCTCTCGCTTTGGTCATACAGAGATTGGATGGCCCTGAGAAGGGACCCCCTAACCCCATACTCCCGCAGCACCTCCCACAGTATCTCGGTCACACACCTTCTGCAGATCTACAAAACACATGTAGACTGGATAGGCATACTCCCAGGCCCCCTCCAGGATCCTTGCAAGAGTGAAGATCTGATCCGTCCCACGACCAGGACGGAATCCGCATTGTTCCACTTCAACCCAAGGATCGACTATCGGACAAACCCTCCTTTCCAGCACCTTGGAGTAGACCAGGGAGGCTGAGAAGTGTGATATAGATGGTTCCCCGCTTCCTCCTCCTGAGGTGGGGAATGGTCTTCCAGAAGCACCTTGGTGCCAACCAAAAGTCCTTCTCCGAACTTCTCCCACACCCGCTGCTTTGCATCTTTCATGGCAGAAGCTGCAGCCCTTCAGGCCTTTCAGTACCTTGCCACTGCCTCCAGAGTCCCGAAAGAATCCTTTAGTCGGACGGCTTCCCTGACCAACAGTGTCCATTATTGAGTTTGTGGATTACTGCCCCTTGAGGCACCTATAAGACCAAAACGCCCAGCTGCTTCAGCAATGGAAATTGCACTACCCGTTTGGTCTTACCAGGTCTGTCCAGAGTCTTCCCCCACCCCCCTGACCCAACTCACCACCAGACGGTGATCAGTTGAAAGCTCCGCCCCTCTCGTCACCCGAGTGTCCAAAACATACGGCCTCAGATCAGACAGTTTGTTATAGACAATCCATGACTAGCACAGAGGTCCAACAACAGACAACCACCCTGGTTTAGATCAGGGAGGCTGTTCCTCCCAATCATGCTTTTTCCATGCATTCCATGCAGAAAGTTGAATTTGAGTCAACTTTATGGTAATGAGCTATGACGCGGTCTAGCAGCAAACGACCAGCAACCAATCAGAATATAGACGTCCTTCATTCTGGCTGATCCAGAAGAACATACGATGTGACTGTCCTGCGACGTCAGAGCAGCCAAAGCGTCAAAAGCTTCCCATCAGTTTTAGCAAGCGTCCTTGACGGGGCGGCCAGAGCTTCCTTTGCATTTCAAGTGGGCAGCGGTGTGTATGTACAGATATGTCACAATGCCAGATGATTAATCAGTAAACTTAGTGTCAGACACAAAACTTAGTGTCCTATTTTTTTAGTCACTGTTCCATTATCTTTTACTGTGACTGTTATTGCCACTATTCATCTCAACACCAGACGGTCGTCAGACACCTCCTCAAGAGCCTGGGTCTGTCCCAGGTTTCTAACTAAAGGGGAGTTTTTCCTCGCCACTGTCGCTCTGTTGCTTCCTCTGGAGGAAACTACTAGAACTGTTGGGTCCTTGTAAATGATGTGGTCTAGTGTAGTCCAGACCTACTCTATCTGCAAAGTGTCTCGAGATAACTCTTGATATGAATTGACACTATAAATTAAAATGAAGTGAATCAAAGGTCTGGACCAAGGCAAGAGTATTCTATAAATACAGACCTGCAGCCTCAGCGACTGGATCCCTCTGAACCTTCTTTCCTGCTGCCATGCCTTCTCCTTCCTTTTGTTTCTGGAAAGAGAGAGAGCCAGTTACACAATGATAAAAACAATGGGTCTCATTCACTGATATCTAAGTTGTCTTAAATATGTTCTCAAAAAAGTCGTAGACGTAGAGAAGTCTACGTTGGATTCATGACATGTTCTTAACCAACAGAATTTTTCGATGAATCTCACGTCTTTGTAATTGAAAGCGCGTGCCTGATGTTCCTAATTAGCATAAGAAAACGCTCTGCAAAATTCCCATTTAAGGACACTTCCTGTGCAGCTCCTGGGAAGTGGGAGACCGCCTTCAAGAGATGGTTGTTGGAGTCGCAGATGACTTGTTCATTGCATTGGTGGAGGAAGTACTGAAGCTCAGTACTTAAGTAAAGTACAAATAACCAGAGACTTATTTACTTTAGTCAAAGCAGAAGATGTCCACTACCACAAACAAGTCCTGGTGTTGAAGACAAGGAAGCCGTTTAAGTAATGGTGGTGCCCCATTAATATACTGTATCTATGGCAACCATACTACACTGGTGAGACGTGTGACGGTCACGAAGACGTTTTGGCAGCGGGAAAACTGATCAGAAAATGTAACGTAATGTAACTAGAAGCATAGTGGAGTAAACATTATTTATTACTAATTATTATTAGTTTAAAAGATTTGTGAAAAATAAAAGTACGGTAAAGAACTTGTCACATTCCACCACTACCTAAGTTTCCATCCACTTTCCAGTCAAATTATTTGAAGTTTGGTAAAAAAAACTCCTGTGAATAAATCTGGTGAAAGTGTGTTTCCATCCAACGGCTTTAAAGCCGATAAAAACCTGGTGATGACGTCACATGACGCTGTTTTAGGGTCAGACTGGCATATCTGATTGGTTTGAGACATTTTAAGGTGTTTTCATTCATTTTTGCACCGATTCGCACAACATTCAAGAGCATTTATGAACAAAGTGTTTCTAGACAAAATGGATCACTTCTACCAACACATGATCAATATTGGACTAGTTGATCTAGTGCTTATGTGCCGCTGCAAGACTCTTTTTTTGAGACATGTCTCTCTGTCTGAGCGTCTTCCATTTACTCCCCAGGACGTCCCACGGCTTGTCCTAACCTTTGTCGGACATTTCCTTCGCGAGTTCTTGATAAATTATGTTATTTCTTAGATTTTTGCTATCTAAAATAGCCGTTACATGTTACCGCGACCCGATACCGGATAAACGGATGAAGATGGATTTGTTCGGAATTAAATTCAGAAAGTAATAATAATAATAATAATAATACATTTTATTTAACAGCGCCTTTCTAAGCACTCAAGGTTTTACAGACAATAAAAAGACAGATACAGGGAACGGGAAAAGTATAAAAAAGTTAAAAAAAAAAAAAAAAATAAAGTGACCGAACGGTTCCATTTACAAAAATAAGCAAGCTGGAACAGGTGGGTTTGAGTCTGGTTTTGAACAGGTGGGTTTGAGTCTGGTTTTGAACAGGTGGGTTTGAGTCTGGTTTTGAACAGGTGGGTTTTGAGTCTGGTTTTGAACAGGTGGGTTTGAGTCTGGTTTTGTACAGGTGGGTTTGAGTCTGGTTTTGAACAGGTGGGTTTGAGTCTGGTTTTGAACAGGTGGGTTTGAGTCTGGTTTTGAACAGGTGGGTTTGAGTCTGGTTTTGAACAGGGGAGAGTTGATACTGCGGAGGTCAGGTGGGAGTGAGTTCCAGAGCTGGGGAGCAGAGCGGCTGAAGGCTCTGGTCCCCATGGTGACAAGTCGAGCTGGGGGGACAGTGAGGTGGATAGAGGAGGAGGATCTAAGGGAGTGGGAGGGGGCGATGTGAAGGGAGTTGTGATAGATATGGAGGAGCAAGGTTATGGATGGCTTTGAAAGTATGGAGAAGGATTTTAAATTGTATTCTGAATTGAACTGGAATCCAATGGAGCTGCTGAAGGACAGGGGTTATATGATGAAAAGACGGGGTTCTGGTGATGACACCAGCTGCTGAGTTCTGAAGAAGTTGAAGTCTAGGGAGGGATTTTTGAGGAAGTCCAAAAAGAAGGGAGTTACAGTAGTCAAGGCGGGAGGTGATGAGGCTGTGGATAAGGATGGAGGCAGTGTGTGGTAATACCTGGAGGTCTAGTTAATGTTGCGTGGTGGAAGTATGCAGACCGGCAGATATTATTTATGTCTGACTGAAAGGAGAGGGAGGAATCAAGGATGACACCCAGACTCTTGACCTGAGGGGAAGGGGAGACCAAGGAGTTGTCGATAGGAAGAGTGAAACTATTGATTTTGGACAGGGTGGATTTGGTGGCTAACCAAATAGTTTGGTTTTATCACTGTTTAGTTTAAGGAAGTTTGAGGTGAACCAGTCTTTAATTTCAAGTAAGCAGTTAGTAAGGGACAAGGGGGGGAGCGAGGAGGTGGGTCTCGTCTCCTAGTCCGTCCACTTCCATCTGTCTTTGTTGACGCCCGCCATGTGTGCAGACAGAGGAAATACTGGGGAAATGAACTACAACTTCTTCTTCTTCATTTTATTGCGGGTTGCAACCATAAAATGACCTAAAACTTAGACATTAATTATTCGGCAACTAACGTTTCCATCAGCGTTTATCACATAAGCCGAATATCATCAAGATAAAATCCCATGAGGCCAAACGTATTTCCTTTGAGTCGATATTCACATTTTTCTGTTTCCATGATGCTTTTTTCATACAATATCACTTAATTTGGATAAAGACGTGTGGATGGAAACATATCTACTGAGTCTGGACGAACACAACGGAGACATTTTGACCCTCTAAATAGCGTGATCACCAAAAAAATAAAAAATGCAGGATTTAATCCATTTATATATGTATCATGTAAATTGCAGTGTTAATGTTTCTTTGTAGCATGATTTTTTTTTTCAACACATGGTCAGAAATACATTACAGTACAATATTATAATTGTAAATGACTGCACAATTAAATAAAATGCAGCAACCAATTATTTGAAGTAAATTGTCATTACTTAAATGTGTGTAAGAGTGCTCTTGAGTGCAAATCCAAGATAAGAAAACATTAGTGAATGTCAGACTCTTTGTAAAAAGTCCGTAAGTGGGGTTTAAGAACACATTTCTTTGTAAGACCGGTTGGTTGTCTTGCTGCATTTTGTCTAAATATTACACTGTCTCAGCGGGACTTGAGTGTTAATGAAGAGATTTGTTCCTCACCAGTTTCTCCAGCACTTCATAGACAGCTTTGTTGAGTTCATCTTTGTGCTTCTTGAACAGTTGTTCTGTCTCAGTTGTACACTCTGTTGTACACAACATAGAGTAAAGACTGTAACGTTAGAGCCCGGCATCACAAGCTGTTTTTCTGTGTTAATTCACTGCATCAGAGGTGAATGACGTAGTTTCCTCACCAAGGGCTGTGGGCCTTCGATCAGGTTTCTGATCCCAGCATCTCTCCATCAGTCTTTTCAGCTCTCTCAACCCGGCAGCATCGCCCTTGATATCATCCAGCAGTGGACGCTGTCCTTCTGGGATGAGTAACGCTATTAATCCGGGACTTTTATCTACATTGGAGGAAGAATTAGAAAGGCTGTCAGAGTGGTCTTGAGGTTAAATGAGACCGTGTTAATACCTGAGTAGACGGTCTAGACTGATGCTTATGTAAAGGTTCAGGTTCAATCTGCTAAATGGGACAACTCGTAACAGTTCCACATTTAACTGTACAGTTAATAGTTTCAGAAATAATCACGATTAACCAAATAACTGTCTCTTTAAGTCAAATGTCGTCATCACTTTTTCAAACCCATGATACGTCTTTTGATACATCAATGTCATGTGACCCAGATAATGTAACAACACGAGTACAGAGTCTATGAAGTAAACCGAGCCTCTTTATAATCATAAAAAACATTGTATTTTGTTCTTAAATTAACAAAATTGATAATTACCGTCAGTCATGGACCTTAACACCTAGCTCATGTCAGCAATTAACCTCAGCTAAATAATGTATTATGTAAAAGAACTGCATTTAGATAAGGTCTAACATTGAGTAGCAGTAGCACATGGCATGCTGTCCTAATGAACTGTTTGGACATATATGAAATTTAATGCACTGCAATTATCCATTATCCACAGTGACGTCTGCTGTAAGGCAGCTCCATCTACACCTACAGAGTCCTGCCGTTCCTGCACCACGTGTAAGATTAGGTTAGATAATACTTTATTCATCCTACAATGGGGAAATTCTCTTGTTACAGCAGCAATTTGTCCACAGTAAGAAGCAAAACAACAACCAACCAACAGGCAGACAACAGATAATGTGCAAAAACTACTGAATGAGTGTAAAGTGGTAATATATAAGCAGTATTGTAAAGTAAAGTAAAGTGAGGTGGCCATAGTGCAAAAATATTGCTATGTAAGTAAGTGACATTAAATTGAATATGTAATTAAATAATATATCAAAAGTAAGTAACCATAATATAAATGATATTGAAGTGTTAACAAATAAGTTATATTACAAAAGTAAGTACTCGGAACGGAAAAATATAAATATGTACAGATATGTACATAATCTATGTTCAGATATATAATAATGCAAACAAAATACAAGACACAACAGTCACTTACACTCATATGGTTGTTTCCCTGTGGCAATGGACCAAAGGAGTATCCCATAACTGAAAAACAGACAGAGAGAGTTTCATGTCAGGATTATTATCCATATCATAACAATCACTCCCTGGTTGGTCGCTGGCTGGATTGTTGTCATCTGTTAATTAATGCTCATGTGAGAACGAGGATATTTAATGTCATATAGGAAATCTGTGCATGAAGTCCTATTAGTATCCCTCCTACCTGAAAACAATTCCCTCTCTTGTTAAAGGACTAAGCAACTGATATTTTGACTTCCTGTCTATACTGAACATGTGTTAGCATGGCAGCTGGAGTGATCCCGTCTCCAGTTATTATTTATTATATGATAAATAAAACACTTTTATTCAAGTGCGGGTATGCTCTCATACCTGTAGATATCAAAGGATCTGGTAGGTTTGTAGGATGTATCAAAAGCCTCTGGGGGCATGTAAGCGTACGTCCCTCCTACTGGTCCACTGTCCTTGGAAACCTGCATGACGCTGCAGGAAATCCGGGCAAGGCCAAAATCTGTAAGCTGCAGAGAGAATTAGCAAAGAGAGGAAGGAGACAGAAGAGGTTCTTCATTTGAACGGGTGTGCAGAAGACAGACATGAAACCAGCTATGAACATGAAGGAGTCTTAATGAATGTTCATGACTGTTGTAATTAAGCTTTAGTGCGTAACATTTTGATATTAATGAACGTCCATTACATTCAACCCATTGCCAAATGAGTTGCTAGAAAGCTAATTAAGACGATCAGCTCCACAAACTCTCTCTGTGGGTTGGTTTCCACATTGGTCTTCATGAGACTGTTGGGTTAGACAAAGATCTTGACAAACAGGTAGTTCGGGTAAACTGGGAACGTCTGAGAAGGCCCCTGTTTGAGAGATCTTTAAGTCACACCTCCGGCGGACCTTTCTGGCTTCCCTGAAGGTCGAGGGCATTGAACCTAAGTGGGCAATGTTCAAAGCTTCCATTGCTGAAGCTGCAGCGGGGAGCTTTGGTCTCAAGGTCTTAGGATTCTCAGATTGAAGAGAAACAATGCTCATTTGGTCTACATGTGCTTTGTGGATTTGAAGAAGACGTTTGACCAGATCTCCCGGGAGATACTGTTGGAGGTGCTGCAGGAGTATAGGGTGGGGGCTATCCAATCCATGTATATCCAAAGCTTGTGCTGGTTCTTGGGTTGCTCCTTTTCACCAATCCTGTTTGTGATATTCAAGGATATCAAATGTAGTCGGGTGGGGGAGGGGTTGCAGTTAGGTGAGCTGGAGATCGCTGTTTTTGCAGATAATGTGGTCCTGATGACATCATGGGTCTGTGACCTCCAGCACTCACTGGATCACTGGAGCTAGGTTCATGTGTAGAGACCCTGGTGATGCTGAGTTCATGTGTAGAGACCCTGGTGATGCTGAGTCCATGTGTAGAGACCCTGGTGATGCTGAGTCCATGTGTAGAGACCCTGGTGATGCTTGGAGCAACGTCTCATGTTGATGCTATCATAGTAGCGCCCCTAGCTCTCCCATTAAAAAGGCCATTTGATCCAAAAACGAGAATACGGTCCATCTTAAAAGTGTTTCCATCGCCACTATTTACTACTGTATGTTATCAAGCTGCAACATGTAAGGGAAACCCATGTCTGTATCTTTTGGGTTCACAATATGTTTTTCAGACTAAATGGAGCCTGAAAACTGTGCAAACTATTGTAAAAGTATAAAGTAAACATGAGGCCTGGCCTCCCCTCAAAGCCTGGGACTCACCTTGGCATTGAGAGAGTCGTCCAGCAGCACGTTTTGGGGCTTCAGGTCCTGGTGGAGCACGGGTTTGGGCAGAGTGTGGAGGAAGTTTATACCCAGAGCCACTTGGTGAGCCAGTCTGAAGACCAGCGGCCAGGGTGGAGTTCCCGTCAATGCTTCCTGTAAGATGGTTTCAGATCCACAAAGTGGATAATAGTGGAGATAGTGGAGACAGTGAGCTACACCTACACCTTCACCACCATTCAAAGGTTTGAATATGATGTTATATTTATGTTTTTCTTCTTTTCTTTAATAATGAACCTATTATATATTTATTTATTCTATACTTTTGTATTGTTAATGCAAGACTTTTACTTGTAGCATAAGTATTTTTTACAGAGTATTCCTACTCTAAGTAAAAGATATAAGTAGTTGTTCCCCCCCTGGTCACCTGTAGGGAGGCCAATGATCCTCTCTCCATGAGATCCATGACCACACCAAGCTGTGTTGACCCGTCAGAGGGCGTCTGACCCTTGAAGATCCCTCGGACGGCCATGACATACGGGCTGGTGGCTTGACGCATCATCTTGATCTCATGCAGCAAAGACTTCTCGGTTCCTGTGTGTGTGTTTCTTTGCATTATGAGTAATTCACACAACTTTATGTAGTTATAAACAGGAAATCTTTTTTAAGCACTTACCCCTCGCCCTTAAGCAGTTTAATGGCCACGTCACAGCCCCACTGCTGATGCCTGGCTTTGTAGATTAGTCCAAAACCCCCAGAACCAATCACATCCCAGTCCATGAGGCTGGAGTTTTTAACAAACTCTTCCATAGTTTCCATTTGTTCTGGAGGAACAAATTATTGGTGTTATATACCCGTTTCCAGGTTAGACTAGGGATGTCCGATGCCTTGCTAATGTACTTACTTGTAGTCATAAAATGACTCTGATACTACCACAACCGATACCACCTCATTAGCAACGTGACAATAATTTCTCTATCAAGCAGTTACAAGCAATGGAGGAGGAGGATTCTTGGCTGTAATAAAATAATTAGGCTCTTGCACTTGATGACCAGCCATTGTCAGTTGTTAAAGGGCCCATATTCTGCTCATTTTCAGGTTTATAATTGTATTTTGAGGTTGTACCAGAATAGGTTTACATGGTGTCATTTTAAAAAAAACACCATATTTTTGTAGTATTCCACATTTCTGCAGATCCTGTTTTCACCCTGTGTGTTTAGGTCTCTGTTTTAGCTCCAGAGTGAGACATCTCACTAGTTTTATCTCCAGAGTGAGACATCTCCCTTCTATCCTATCTTTGTTGGGAGATGCACATGCTCAGTAGCTCGGTAAGATCCCATCAGCTGATAACTCTTTCTCCAGCTTTGGTCGGTCCAAGGCAGGATCAGCTGGGAGACTTCTTCTAAACCAGGGACACTTGTGGGATACCTGCACAACAGGGACAGGAAGTAGAACAGGGACAGGAAGTAGAACAAGGACAGGAAGTAGAACAGGGACAGGAAGTACTTCTTTTGGAGAATATGGTCCACTAGTGGCTGTTGGAGCATTGTTTTGACATTGAGAACGACCTAGATTGCTAGCACTAGCATGTGCTACAGTTAGCCACCTCATCTCTAGTGACGTAGAAAGCCGTCCAGATGTTGAACAGCTCACCCGGAGACTGAAGACAGAGGACATTCAGAAACCAGATCAGAGGACATTCAGAATCCAGATCAGAGGACATTCAGAAACCGGATCAGAGGACATTCAGAAAACGGATGTCACTCAAAACAAGATGGATGGGTAGATAGATAGATAGATAGATAGATAGATAGATAGATAGATAGATAGATAGATAGATAGATAGATAGATAGATAGACCTTATTAAGCAAGCAGTCAGTTACCAAGGACATACTCACTCACTAACCAAAGATACAAGAAATATACTAGAAGTAGTGGGTCAGGGTATGATAGATTGTTGTGTTCAGTGACTTCCTCTCCACCACTGGTTTCTATCCAATGACTTATTTAAGTTGGTTCATCCAGGTTGTTTATAGCCTGTCAGTACTAAAGAGTTTGATTAGTGAGCTCTAACTTGCAGGAGTTTGCATGTCATTTTTTTCTGAGGAATAGCCATGACCACTACTTCCCCAGACAGCTGTTCAGCGCTGCTTGTTGCTTTAACTACATATATGTAGTCCAGTGATATAGATGTAACTGTAATCACCACATCTGGTGAAGCCCATTCAAAATGTGTTTCATGTCCCCAAACTGAAAACCTTTCTTTAGTTCCAGATATGAACATTGTGAACCTTTAACAAATGAGAGTCTGTAGGATTCAGCAAAGACAAAGGTGTGTCAGAGGTTTAAGATGGTGGTTTTGAACACACCCACTCCAGTTTCACCGATGCTGACGGACCAGTTTTGACATTCTCTACATTTTTCCCTGATGAGTGAGGTTGAGCTCAGATTGTACATGAGAGCCTCTGGCAGTAATACATGCTAACCTTGTTCAGATCACGTCATTTAACTCAGAGACAAATTCTACAGAATATTTCAAAAAGGTATTCTTGAATCATCATCATCAGCATGAAGAAACCTTCCAACTGTCCAGTTAAACAGAGACACATCCCAATGTGATCAACGTGATCTGATTATCAGACATTTACACATTCCTCTGCTAGGATTCTCACCTGCTGGACTCTTCAGGTCGATTAAAGACTCTCTTCACCTTCGTGTGTCGAGGAAACACTGGCAGAGACCAAGCTGCTCTTCTCTCGTCTTCCTCTTCAGTCCGGGTGTCTGAGTGCGTCTGATCAGAGGACAAAGACACACCCTTATAACTTCAGTCCATGTCTAAGAATAATCAGAGTTACATAAAAACCTGTTCAACAGGAGGTAGATGTTATCTTATAAGAAATGTGGTTTCATTTCCTCCTCAATGTCCCCCCCCCCCCAGGAGATTGGCTAATCACTGCTGTTTGTTAATCCTGTGTCTAACCAGTGTCAACAACCAATAAGGGCTCTATATGGATTTTAAAAAATGTATTTACTAATAAAAAGTTCAAGGTTCAAGGAGTCTTTATTATCCCCGGGGGGCAATTTGTTGTGCAGCAGCATGTAACATGAATAACACACAGGTTATAACAATACAGCCATACATCTAGAAACAACATTTCAGGGGGGGACTAGGGTCTGTTCAGGGGGGGACTAGGGTCTGTTCAGGGGGGACTGGGGTCTGTTCAGGGGGAACTGGGGTCTGTTGAGGGGGGTACTGGGGTCTGTTCAGGGGGGACTAGAGTCTGTTCAGGGGGGGACTAGGGTCTGTTCAGGGGGGGACTAGAGTCTGGTCAGGGGGGTACTAGAGTCTGTTCAGGGGGGGACTGGGGTCTGTTGAGGGGGGTGGGGTCTGTTCAGGGGGGGACTAGAGTCTGTTCAGGGGGTGACTGGGGTCTGTTCAGGGGGGGACTAGGGTCTGTTCAGGGGGGGACTAGAGTCTGGTCAGGGGGGGACTAGAGTCTGTTCAGGGGGGTACTGGGGTCTGTTCAGGGGGGGACTAGAGTCTGGTCAGGGGGCGACTGGGGTCTGTTCAGGGGGGGAATAGGGTCTGTTCACGGGGAGAATAGGGTTTGTTCAGGGGGGGACTGGGGTCTGTTCAGGGGGGCACTGGGGTCTGTTCAGGGGGTGACTGGGGTTTGTTCAGGGGGGAGTAGGGTCTGTTCAGGGGGGGACTGGGGTCTGTTGAGGGGGAGACTATTGTTGGCCAGGACCAAGTGGGCCTTCTTGGGGGACCTTGTCTCATATACAGAGTTTAAAAACAATAACGAACATGGATATAATCACTACATTATTAAGAGGTAACGTTACGTCCTGGTTAGAGGACAAACTGAAAAATATACAAGAGATGAAAAGTTGTTTTAAAAGGAAGCGATTATGCAGACAACGCATATTAATAAACATTTCTGTAAATGTGTCAGTAGCTAATTTTCAACTAAGTTAGTTATTATTATTATTATTATTATTATTATTATTATTATCATCACTTACAATACAAGCTGCTAACAATATTACGAATTTTTCTGTAAAAAATAGTAGTAGCACTGCAGCTAGTAGTAATATTAGTCTGTGTGTCTGTGTGTGTGTGTGTGTGTGTGTGTGTGTGTGTGAATCTTATTTAACCCTTGTGTTTTCCTCAGGTCCAGTTTGACCCGTTTTTTTATTTTTAAATGCCTAAAAAATAACCTTCATGCCGTTTGATTCACTCATCAATAAATAATAAAAGTCTACATGACACTTCCAAAGAAGCTTGTTAAATAACACACCACACACACACACACACACACACATACAGACAGACACACACACAGACACACCAGACTGACCAGTTTTGACATTCTCTACATTTTTCCCTGATGAGTGAGGTTGAGCTCAGATTGTACATGAGAGCCTCTGGCAGTAATACATGCTAACCTTGTTCAGATCACGTCATTTAACTCAGAGACAAATTCTACAGAATATTTCAAAAAGGTATTCTTGAATCAGCTCATCAGCATGAAGAAACCTTCCAACTGTCCAGTTAAACAGAGACACATCCCAATGTGATCAACGTGATCTGATTATCAGACATTTACACATTCCTCTGCTAGGATTCTCACCTGCTGGACTCTTCAGGTCGATTAAAGACTCTCTTCACCTTCGTGTGTCGAGGAAACACTGGCAGAGACCAAGCTGCTCTTCTCTCGTCTTCCTCTTCAGTCCGGGTGTCTGAGTGCGTCTGATCAGAGGACAAAGACACACCCTTATAACTTCAGTCCATTAAAAACCTGTCCAACAGGAGGTAGATGTCAGTTAATAAGAAATGTGGTTTCATTTCCTCCTCCGTGTCCCCCCCCCCCCCCCCCAGAGGAGATTGGCTAATCACTGCTGTTTGTTAATCCTGTGTCTAACCAGTGTCAACAACCAATAAGGGCTCTATATGGATTTTTAAAAATGTATTTACTAATAAAAAGTTCAAGGAGTCTTTATTATCCCCAGGGGGGCAATTTGTTGTGCAGCAGCATGTAACATGAATAACACACAGGTTATAACAATACAGCCATACATCTAGAAACAACATTTCAGGGGGGGACTAGGGTCTGTTCAGGGGGGGACTGGGGTCTGTTCAGGGGGGGACTAGGGTCTGTTCAGGGGGGGACTGGGGTCTGTTCAGGGGGGGACTAGAGTCTGTTCAGGGGGGGGACTGGGGTCTGGTCAGGGGGGGACTAGGGTCTGTTCAGGGGGAATAGGGTCTGTTCAGGGGGTACTGGGGTCTGTTCAGGGGGGGGGACTAGGGTCTGTCCAGGGGGGGACTAGAGTCTGTTCAGGGGGTAATAGGGTCTGTTCAGGGGGGGGACTAGAGTCTGTTCAGGGGGGAATAGGGTCTGTTCAGGGGGTGACTGGGGTCTGTTGAGGGGGCGACTAGTGTTGGCCAGGACCAAGTGGGCCTTCTTGGGGGACCTTGTCTCATATACAGAGTTTAAAAACAATAACGAACATGGATATCATCACTACATTATTAAGAGGTAACGTTACGTCCTGGTTAGAGGACAAACTGAAAAATATACAAGAGATCAAAAGTTTTTTAAAAGGAAGCGATTATGCAGACAACGCATATTAATAAACATTTCTGTAAATGTGTCAGTAGCTAATTTTCAACTAAGTTAGTTATTATTATTATTATTATTATTATTATCACTTACAATACAAGCTGCTAACAATATTAAGAATTTTTCTGTAAACATAGTAGTGTGTGTGTGTCTCTACGTGAATCTTATTTAACCCTTGTGTTGTCCTCAGGTCCAGTTTGACCCGTTTTTTTTATTTTTAAATGCCTAAAAAATAACCCTCATGCCGTTTGATTGACTCATCAATAAATAATAAAAGTCTACATGACACTTCCAAAGAAGCTTGTTAAATAACACACCCACACACACACAAATTTACACACACACACACACACACCCACACACATATACACACAAGAGCACACACACATACACATACACAGACACACACACACAGACATACACACACACACGTGTGTCATGTTGTCCTCATGTTGCCCTCATGTTGTCCTCATGTTGTCCTCATGTTGACCTCATGTTGTCCTCATGTTGTCCTCATGTTGTCCCCATGTTGCCCTCATGTTGTCTTCATGTTGTCCTCATGTTGTCCCCATGTTGTCCTCATGGTGTCCTCATGTTGTCCTCATGTTGTCCTATATCAATGTTCTTTTTAATTCCCCAAAATAACATGATTGATTCCACCCAACGCTCTTTGCCAAGTACAAATCTCTACTTTCATTAATTTTGGGGCGTCTTATTCAATTTTATAGCATTGTAAAACAAATGGAAGTGTTTTTGAAATAGTATTGAGTAAAAGTTGACATATTCCAGTCTCTGATTATCATCAACATCCATTCCTTTAATTTTAGTCTCAATAATTCCTAATTTCTGCTTTTCTAACTCAAACATTAGGTATAATTTCCTATAAATGAGCTTTATGACCATAAATTCCAAAAATAACTGTAAAACTAAAGTTAATAAGTTAGTGTAACGTAGTGTTGAAACGTCAAAAAAAGAGACAAAAATGTAAAAAAGTTAAAAACATCGATAAAAGTGTCTATTTTTAATTTTGACGGGAAGACATCACTTATTTAATTATTTGCTCTGTACTGTGAATTTTTTTCTTTTAATCTGGTATTCAACCTGTTTTGATTGTTTTTATTTTTTATTAATTGTATTTTAACTTTTATTTACTGTTCTTAATTTTTATTATAATTTTTAATACTAAGTGTTTGATGTTTTATGTAAAGCTCTTTGAACTGCACTGCTGCTGATTATTATTAATCATATTTCCTTGTGAGATTCCTTGGAAGAGATTTCATTCATCATTATATCAGAGCTGCAGACACACACACACACACACACACACACACACACACACACACACACACACACACACACACACACACACACACACACACACACGCATACACACACACACACACACATACACACACACACACACACACACACACACACACACAGACAGACATAATTATATATCAGATCTGCAGGATGCCTACATGACACTTCCAAAGAAACTTGTTAAATAACACACCCACACACACACACACATACACACACACACACACACACACGCATACATCATTGCACCGATTTCTGTTGGTTCATTCTCCGAGTCAGGTGTGAAAGTCATATAAACCATGGAAATTAGCAGACCTGGACTCGCTCACGGGCAAAATGCCAGATGTGCACGGTGGGGGTGGCCTGTGGCTAGATAAATTAGATGCGTTAACAGGGGGAAATGATTTAGCATTGGGTGATTTTAGGGCAGTGTTGTCTAGATGTGCACCGCCCCAGGATGTACGTACTATTGAGATAATAGCACAGACAGCCGCGGTGACTGACCCCCAACCACTCTGGCCCCACTGGGCACTAATATCAACCGTAATGCGTGAATTGTTCCCGGTCCCACAGTCGGCGGGGGCGTCATCTTTTCCGTGGAATGGTAGTGATGAGCCGCGAAAATATTTGTCTGTTTGTTATAGGAGTTGGACTGCTCAAACCGGTCACAACCCTGTGAAAATGGGCTTAGGAACTGTGTGGTTCAGACGTGCTGTGTTGGCTGGTCTCCCAGGAGAAGTGAAACAAAAGCTAGAAGAGAATCCAGATTTGCATGACAGTTGTGATGATGAGACATGGAAAAGGCATGTCTGTCATCACTTAGATTTGGTGAGAAAGAAAGTTATGGCTGAAAGTAAAGCTACTATAGACCTCCAGAATCAGCTTCTTAGGCTGCAGTTGGCTGAAGCCAAGAACAAACTAGCCGAGGGAAAAAAAGATAAAGTGACCCCTAAACAGATGCCTGTTGCAGCGCTTCCTCCCATTTTGTCCCCTCCCACAACTCAAATGCATGCAGAAGGAGTCCCAGTAGGTGTGTATTTGTCAGGAAATGCAGCTATCCCCAATAATTACCCAAATGTCCCAACCACAGCAGCAGTATTCTCCGTATCCCCCTCCCCCTGTTTATCCCCATCCACAGCCCCAGGGTTATTTCCCACCCCCGAGAGGAGCTCAACGAGGGGCGTATGGGTACAGAGGCAGAGGTGTCCGCCCCCAAGGGCAGGGGTGCTTTATCTGTGGCGACCCCTCCCACTGGAAAGATTCCTGCCCCTATTTCCTCCATGGAGGCCCACAAAGTCGTGGGAGGGGAAGCATGAGAGGAGGAAGAGGAGGTAGGGGTCACCAAGCCCCAAACACAGGCCTCGCTCCAGGGGGCCAGTACCCCATCACTCAGCCGCCAAATGGGTCCGACTGGTACGACGGCTCATACTGACGGGGCCCAGGAGACACCATGAGGGGACCTACGGCAGACCCCCTCATCCCAGTGGAAGTGTGTGGTAATAATTATCCTTTTCTTGTTGATTCTGGCGCCACGTACTCCACATTGAACGACACAGACAATGTATCTCTCTCTAAATTTCATGTGACTGTGATGGGTTTCTCTGGGCAAAAACAGAAACTGACAATTTCAGCTGCGCTCCCGGTTAAAGTGGGATCCCGCGCTCTCTCTCATCAGTTTGTTGTTTCCCCCACGGTTCCTGTTAATCTCTTGGGTAGAGATTTACTGATAAAATTGGGAGTATCAATCTTGTGTTCTCCAGACGGCATAACACTGACTTTTCCCGGATGGAACCACGATGGACTGTGGCATTGGGGGACATTGGGGGCCAGTGGCTATTGACCCCCACTTCTGACCTCTCTCCAAAAGCAAATATTTATTGGGCCTGCTTGGAGGCTGAGTCTCCTGATCACGAGGGCATCCTCTCACTCTATCTACAGTGAAAGAAATGGATCTGCAGCCTCCGCCCATATGTACCCCCCGTTGACTCTCCTCATCACCCTCTACTATGATAGGCAGGAAGATCCCCTGTACTATGATGCATTCTCTGAAAAGATGTGGGGTAAGCAGTGGGACATCCATAGCACTGACATTTATGTGGGTCCACAAGGGGTTGCTGCTGCTGTAAAATTGACGCCAGAACAACTATCCTGGTATAAAATGGGAGATGAGGCTTACCCTCATGTCTCTCTAGCAATAAATCCCAAACACCAAGCTAAGGAGTTAGGGCCCATGGTAAAGGCAGCGGTGAAAACAACTGATTACACCATGACACAGCTCCCTTTTGTGTTTTATTCACCTAGCACAGACACATATTGTATAAGAGCTGACCCCTCGGTGCATGATACTGCCCACTTAGAACATAGGCTAATTCCCAGACATCATGGCAGAGAGCAGATGGACCACCCAGATTCTACAGACATGCTGAATGCACTGCCCGACACTATGTGGAGTAAGGGTCCCACTGATGTGGGCCTGATCCACTGTAAACCCGTAACATTCAAAATGAACACCCAAATGCCCATAAGGTAGCAACAGTAACCTATTAAAACTGAGGCACTGGCTAGCATTTCACAAACTATTGACGGTCTCATACAGGCAGGAGTTTTGGAGTCTTCCACCTCAAAGTGGAACACCCCCATCCTGCCTGTAATGAAACCTGCGACTGGCAAGTACAGGATGGTGCATGATTTGAGAAAAATTAATGCACAATTGGAGACCACAACCTGTCCAGTCCCAAATCCCTATGTGGCTCTCCCTAACCTTCTCCCTACGCAAAAGTGGTTCACGTGCATTGATCTTGCTAACGCTTTCTTTTGTCTCCCATTAGACCCAGCATGTAGGGACATTTTCTCTTTCACAGTGGGAGGACGACACTTGCGTTACACCAGACTGCCACAAGGGTTCACCTTATCACCAGGTATTTTTAACACGGTGTTCCAAAATGCTTTGTCTGATCTTCCCATACCTGCAGATACTACAATTACAAAATCCAGTATGTGGATGATCTACTTGTGGCTGCACCCACGGTTGAAGCATGCCTTACTGCATCTGGTGCCTAACTGCGACGCTTAGCAGATAAGGGATTTAAGGTTGGTAAGGAGAAATTACAGATCTGTTGCAGGTCAGTTGATTTCCTGGGCCGTGTGCTCTTGGCTGAGGGCACTGCAATGTCAGCAGCCCATAGATCTACCATCTTGTCCCACCCATAGCCAACCACTGTTAAAGAAATGCTCTCTTTTCTGGGTCTGACTGGTTATAGTAGAAACTATCTTCCAATTTATTCGGGCCAAACACAAATCCTACGCAACTTGGTAAGTGCTGCAGGCATGCGTAACCTCCATGCCCGTTTAGTCTGGTCACAGCCGGCGGAAGAGGCGTTTATTGCACTGAAACAAGCTTTATCTCAAGCTGCGGCTCTTGCAGTGCCAGACTATTATCTCCCATTTCATTTGGATGTCTCAGAACACAATGTACCACCCCTTCTGTTTCAGAGAAAAGGGGGAGAGAGACATGTGTTAATGCACTGTCCTTTTTGGTTAAGCGGAAAAACGACCCTCCGTGCACAACACACGCGGATGGGTTGGCAACACTTGTCGAGAAATCTGCACATTTGGTCATGGGCCATCCATTGCACGTTTTAACAACACATAGTGTGATTGCATATGTTAATTCTGCAGTTTTTACCATGACTTCATTAAGACAAAGACGGATTTCTGCATCCAATCTGTTGTTCACACATGAAGGTGTTAACATGGCAGATAACATGCTGGCAGGGGAACCCCACTGCTGCCAAGAAAGGGTGAAAACACAAGACAAAGTCAGGACAGACTTACAGGCACAACCACTAGAAGACCCAGACTTAACACTGTACACAGACGGTTGTTGTTTTAGAGACGAAAAGAATGACTTGAGGTCCGGCTGGGCCGTAGTGGAAAGAACAGCACAGGGCTGGAAGACAGTTATACAGGGACAACTCCAGGGACAGCAGTCCGCACAGAGAGCAGAAGTTGTTGCAGTGTTAGAAGCTCTACACTATGCAAAAGGCAAGAAAGTTAACATCTACACAGATTCAGCCTATGTGGTAGGAGCATGCCACCTTAATCTACAACAATGGGTTAGAGTTGGTTTTGTAACCACCACCAATGAACCCATCAAACATGAAGAGGAGATGAAGCTGCTAACACAGAGGCTGCAAGAGCCTGCAGGAGTTGCTGTGGTTAAGTGTAATGGACATGATAGCAGGGACACAGCAGCAGATGAAGCAGCGAGAGCAGCTGGTTATGAAGGGATCAGACAGCTACTGATGAGAGCAGGGGAGGAAGAAGCATTAGAGATAACCAAGGAGAATCTCATTGATCTACACAAGCAGGCTACGCCAGAGGAGAAGGTGGTGTGGTCAAATAGAGGAGCTAGGGAAGTAGAAGGAATCTGGTGAGGACCAGACGGCAGGGTGGTGCTTCCGCTTAGCATCTCCAGACAATCTTTAGCTGGGCTAGGACATGTAGGGGCTAACCAGATGGATAGGGCTCTATGCCACTGGTGGCATCCTTATTTAAAGGACATGACAAAGACTTGGGTAAGAGAATGCAAAACATGTGTGCACTATAACCCCAAACCAACAGTGAAGCCGGACATGGGAGTGTTTCCTCTCTCATGTACATCCCATGGAGAGATAGTCATAGACTATACTGATCTGGGGGTACCGTGCAGAGGCTATCAGTATGTACTGGTGGCAGTAAATTCCTTTTCAGTGTGGCCGGAAGCGTGGCCAGCAAAGAGGGAAGACAGCAAGACTGTAGTGAAATGCCTAATTAACCATTACATCCCTAACCATGGTTTTCCTTCTAGGGTAAGATCACATTTTAAAAATGCAGACCTACAAGCTGTTGAAAAAATGTTGGGGCTCCAACATAAATTTGGGACGGTGTATCATCCGCAGTCCCAGGGGAAAGTGGAAAGGACGAATTTAAACATCAAACAGAAACTGGGAAAGATCTGTAGTGCTACAGGTCTCCAATGGATTGATGCATTACCAATTGTATTAATGACAATCCGTTTCTCAGTCAACAGGTCGACAGGCTTCACTCCTTTTGAGCTGGAAAGGGGGAGGCAATTTCCTGGTCCAGCGGCAGTTGGACCAGCCGAGGAGAGACCCCACAGACTGCCCAAGGCCTACTTTCATGATTTACAAGTGTTTGTGTCTAGTTTCGCTAAACAGGAAGGTGAAAGGACACAGGTGACGACAGTTCCCCAAACCTTGTGGGTCCTCCTAAAGGTCATCAAGAGGAAGTGGAACCAGCCCAAGTGGACCGGTCCATTCGAGGTGGTGGAGCGAACCAGTCACGCTGTGATACTACGGGAAAAAGGAGACACGTGGTATCACTGGAGTCAGTGTACTCCAGCAGCGGAGCCAGGACGGACGTTGGGCGAAGTGTAAGCCGCACTAGGAGAAGATGCACGCATCCCTTCAGACGAAGAGACGAGCGCAACAGAGTAAGGGCCAGCAAAGGGGCAGAAAAATCCCCTCCCGAGCTCCACCTCCAGGGGACCAGTCCGGTTCCCTGGTTAAAGAAAGAAGGTGCAACGGGTGATACAGTGAAGGTTTGAAACACCCGCACTAGAGGTTCTGAGCCCGGTACAAAGGGTTCCTGATCAAAGTGACAAGATGGAAGACTGACCAAGGCCATAGAAGGATTAAAGACGCTGAATGGGAAAATTAAGGAACACTGTGGGGTTGATACTGCATTGTTTGACTCTTGGATGGATGTTTTGGGTAAATATAAAGCTTTGGTATCTTCAGTATTAAACTGTGTTTGCCACTATTTTAACGCTGTGTGGCTGTTGTTGTATGCCATGTATAAGAGCATTGTGTAATCGTATTATCACCACTGCTATTGAAAAAAGGATGAAAGACCTCCTACATCTGCGATGCCTTTATTGCAATACGTAGATAAGGATGAGGATGAAGGACACATTGAGTTGGGAAGGAAGTACCAGGATGAGTAAACATAAAGGTGGTCTCACATATGTGAGACCAAAAGGGGGATATGTTGGAATTTAAAATGTTGTGTGTTTAAACACTGTGTGTGAGTTGCAATATAGATTCTACATTTAAGCCAAAAGGCAAAAGCATTATTTCAACATAAATGAAGACATGTTGGTCATGCATTAAGTTGTTTTGCAATACTCCTTACAGCCCAGCTGAGAGGGCAGCAGGTCATGTTATCTTTGCTCTGCAGGTCCTGAAAGGGTCATAAACGTTCAGTCACATACCAATGGAAAGATACCAAATCAGCACAGAACCATTTCACACCACTGTGACCTGGAGACCCCCCCCCCCTTAGTGGATAAGACCAGAGGCCTATTGCACGAAACTAGGATAAGGGATTAAGCCGGGATATTCAAGTTATCCTGGATGAATTTAGCTTTGACTCGGTTGCACGAAACCAGATTGAATTAAGCAAGGCCAAGTAACCATGGAGATTTATTCTTTGCGGCTAGCCTGGTCCAGAGCAGGCTAACAGCCAGGCTAAAATTAATCCTGGAGTCTCATGTGTCAAATCAGCTGCCATCTGATCCCAAATAAACGTGTTTAACAGTTATTCCGTTGTCTTCTGCATGTCTTCTGCTTTATTTTCATTAACATGCATTAGCCTACTTTTCACTATTGTTGTCGCGATTTTGATTTAAACCCTACTACAGTTGTTTAGATGGTTAGAAATGGTTGCACTGGCACCCTGATGCATGTGGGACTTTTCCCGGGGGGACGGTACCGTTTCGAGGCCATAGACTGTATATTAACGGTCTATGGTCGAGGCTGCCTGGCGTGCGGCCGCTGCCTGGTGGCCGCTGCCTGCTGGCAGACCTGTGAGTCGCGTCAGTGTCCTCTCTCTCTGTAAAAGTAGAGATGAGCAGCGCAGCGTCCGTGGTCTCAGCTTCAGGTTTATACAGGACGCGCTCCGAAGATTAAGTGTGATGATATTAATGTAGACCAATACAATACATTGTAAGACCAATACATTCATGATTTCATTTTCTTGTTGCTTATCCTTCTCTAATAAAGGACAGTTTGTGTTACTCCTTAATATGTAGGCCTAATGTTTTTTTTATTATAGCTTACATTGGTTTCATAACCTTCTCATTAGTCTCCCATCCCTGGACCAATAACGTGGCCTATATACAGGACGTATGTAGTGGAGTTATCATTCATCACACCGGGAACACCACAATGGTTCTTAATCTTTTTATTTTAATGCGGTCACTTGTCAGAAGAATAAAAAAACATGAATATTGTTTTACAAATGCTCAAAGCGTGTATTGAAGTCATTTACTTCTTTTTCTAGTTGTTGTCCCTTTCTGATCATTCTGTATGAACATTAATTGTACAAAGAATTAGACATAGCTTATAGAGATTTGTGCTTATGGTTGTAAAACTTGCGTTGTGAATAAGGGTTTGAAATTAAGCCTAGAGTCATAGGGTTGGTTTTAGCCTAGGCTAAAACCAGCACATTTATCACATAAAAACAGAAACATGAAACTAGCATATTTAAAGCAATTAAAACACAGTGTAGCCTACAACTTTATAAAAATGTGGAGTGACTATAGGCTAAGGAGATATTTTTACACTCTCACACATTAAGTCGGGTCCGCTATGTTGGGCTTTTTCTCTCCGTTTGATAAGAGCCTTATTTCCCTTTTTGCATATTCTTCACCTCCTCGTTACTTTCCATTAGAAGCTGCTGCTCATTGGGTGAAACATATGACGCATGCGTCTTCTCCATCTCCGCATCAGTAAATCTGTGATCGATGTGAGAAATCCGTGAACGTGCACTTATCCCAGCTATCTCCACCTGGCTTGACTTAGCTCCACCTGTTCATCCTGGTTATCTCCACCTGGCTTGACTTAGCTCCACCTGTTCATCCTGGCTCGGCAAACGTGCAACCGATTAAGCCCCGATGAGCGGATCACACTAAGTCAAGCTGCGCTTTTTTCATTTATCCTGGATATCTTTAGTCTACTTTCGTGCAATAGGCCCCAGGGGTGCAAGAGCCAAAGAACCAGACAAAGGAAGGGGAGAGCTGTGGTAGCGTCTGTAACTTTGTCTCTAGAATATATTCTACGTAATAAAAAGGATTCACACGTCAACATCTGAGATTCTGACTATTAACTGACTGACCCCTGAGACCGGAGCAGGATTTAGCTCCAACAACACACACAGACACACACACACACATTCACACACAGACACACACATACATACACACACACACACACACACACACATACACACACATAGAAACACACATATACACACACACAAATATACATACAAACAGACACAAACACACAGACACACACACACAAATAAACACACACATATATACACACAAACAGACACACACATATATACACACACACATCCATACACACAAACAGACACACACACATCAGTCATGCAGCAAAGGGCCACAGGTCGGAGTCAAACATGCGGCCGCTGTGGGAGGAGTGAGCGTCTATATATGGGTGCCCGCTCTACCCACTGAGCCATCCGGGCGCTGAAGCCGTGGAGTTTAGATATAAAGCAGGGCCGTCGCCCTTGGTTACAGCGTACTGGTGCTGCTAGATCCTTAAATAAAGGGCATTTCTGGTCCCCCCCCCCCCCCGTAGAGTGGACGGCAGGCCCTGCAGCTGATTGGATAACACACACTGATGGTGGTGTGCTGCAGGACCGGCCACGGGTTAAAACTTGCTGTGGGGGTCCAAAATGTGGAGGGGGGGGACGTATAAAACCAACATCCGAACCTCGAAGTGCCTCCCTTAGAGTATGTATGTGTGTGTGTGTGTGTGTGTATAATGATGTATATTTGTTGCCAGGCAGCGCCCTCTAGTGGCCGCTGTTAGTGTAGCAGGAGGAAATAAGCAAGGGGGGGAGGGGGTTACAGAGAGCTCCAAACTCTGCATAAGGAGACAGGTGGGGGGGGAGATGTTTACTCAAACAAACACTTTCTCATACATATGAGACATATACACTACCGGTCAAAAGTTTGGGGTCACTTATACATTTCCATACCACTCCATTATAGACAGAATACCTGCTAATTTGGGTGGGGGGGGCTGATCTTTAATGCAATTCAATTTCAATTTCAATTTCAATTTCAATTTATTTATAGTATCAATTCACAACAAGAGTTATCTCAAGACACTTTACAGATAGAGTAGGTCTAGACCACACTCCAGAATTCACAAGGACCCAACAGTGTCCTCCAGAGCAAGCAACAGTGCGACAGTGGCGAGGAAAAACTTCCTTTTAGGCAGAAACCTCGGTCAGACCCAGACCCAGACCCAGGCTCTTGGTAGGCGGTGTCTGACGGGCCGGTTGGGGTTAGAATGAAAAGTGGCAATTACAATCCCAAAAAAAAATAGTAGTTGTTAGTAGTCCTTTGTAGTCGGCATAGTAGAGTGTAGCAGGAGGAACATGGCATCGCAGAGCGTGTAGCGGGACCATGGCGACAGCTGCAACCTTGATTTTGGAGCCTCCCTGATCCGAGGAAACATGCTGGGAGAAAAAGAACATGAGGACTCCGGGAATGACTCCCCAGAGCTAGGTTAGTAACAAGCATTTCTGGGACATGGATGCACATATTTGGAAAGATAGAAAAATAGAGGAGAGAGGAACTAGGTGTGTCACAGGAAGTCCCAGCTGTCTAAAACTATTACAGCATAACCAGGAGAGACAGTGTAAAGAGAGGAGCCTGGCCAGTCCACAACTCTCCCCAAACCCTCCCTTGGTTAGGGTAGGGGGAGAGACACTTAGGGTTAAGGCCATGAGGGTCAGGGCTAAGGGCAGGAAGGTCAAAGTAGGGGAAGGATACAGACCCGGGTTAGGGTAGGGGAGAGAAAGATAGAGTTAAGATCAAGACGGTCAAAGTGGGGGATGGGATACAAACCCTGGTTAGGGTAGGGGGAGAGAAAATGGGGGTTAGAGTCAGGAAGGTCAGAGAGGGGGAAGATACAAACCCTGGTTAAGGTAGGGCATATTACTATATATGCCCTAACTATAAGCTTTATCAAAAAGGATAGTCTTAAGCCTACTCTTAAATGTGGAGACGGTGTCTGCCTCCCGAACCCAGACTGGAACCTGGTTCCACAGGAGAGGAGCCTGATAGCTGAACGCCCTGGCCCCCATTCTACTTTTAGAGACTCTAGGAACCTCAAGTAATCCTGCATTCTGGGAGCGTAGTGCTCTTGTAGGGCAGTAAGGTACTATGAGCTCTTTAAGATAAGATGGTGCCTGACCATGAAGAGCTTTGTAGGTGAGAAGAAGGATTTTAAACTCTATTCTGGATTTTACAGGAAGCTAAAACAGGAGAGATGTGATCTCTTTTCTTGGTTCCTGTCAGAACACGCGCTGCAGCATTCTGGATCAGCTGAAGAGTCTTTATGGACTTTTTTGAGCAGCCTGATGATAAAGAATTGCAGTAATCCAGCCTAGAAGTAACAAATGCATGGACTAGTTTTTCTGCATCATTTTTAGACAGGATATTCCTGATTTTCGCAATATTACGTAGGTGAAAAAAGGAGATCCTTGAAATTTGCTTTATGTGGAAATTAAAGGACATGTCCTGATCAAAGATAACTCCAAGATTCCTCACAGTGGTGCTGGAGGCCAGGGAGATGCCATCCAGAGTAACTATCTCTTTGGATAGTGCGTCACAGAGGTGCTTGGACCCCAGAACAATAACTTCAGTTTTATCTGAGTTTAACATTAGAAAATTACAGCTCATCCAGGTTTTAATATCCTGAAGGCACATTTGAAGTTTAGCTAACTGATTAGTTTCATCCGGTTTGATTGATAGATATAATTGAGTATCATCTGCATAACAATGAAAATGTATGGAGTGCTTCCTGATAATATTGCCTAAAGGAAGCATATATTAAGTGAACAGGATTGGACCTAGAACAGATCCTTGTGGGACTCCATAACTAACTTTGGCGTGCACAGAGGATTCATCGTTAACATGAACAAACTGAGATCGATCTGATAAATAAGACTTAAACCAGCTCAGAGCAGTCCCTTTAATACCAATGAAATGTTCCAATCTCTGTAATAAGATATGATGGTCAATGGTATCAAATGCAGCACTAAGATCTAATAACACCAGTACAGAGATAAGTCCTTTGTCTGATGCAATCAGGAGGTCATTAGTAATTTTCACAAGTGCTGTCTCTGTGCTATGATGAGCTCTAAATCCTGACTGAAAATCCTCAAATAAGCTGTTGCTATGCAGAAAATCACATAGCTGTTTAGCGACTGCTTTCTCAAGAATCTTAGAGAGAAATGGAAGATTGGATATAGGTCTATAGTTGGCTAAAACATCTGGATCAAGGTTGGGCTTTTTCAGAAGAGGTTTAATAACAGCTACTTTAAAGTGCTGTGGTACATAGCCTGTTAATAAAGACAGATTGGTTATATCTAATAGAGAAGTGTTGACTAAGGGTAAAACCTCTTTAAGTAGCCTAGTCGGGATGGGGTCTAAGAGGCAGGTTGATGGTTTAGATGAAGAAATAATTGAATTAAATTGATAAAGATCAAGTGAAGCAAAGCAGTCTAAACATATATCTGGTTTTACAGCTGTTTCTAAGGTTCCTGAGTTTAGAGATAAGTCAGTGCCAGGTAAAGGCAGGTCTTGGTGGATTTTGCTTCTAATAGTTATAATTTTATCATTGAAGAATCTCATGAAGTCGTTACTACTAAGAGCTATGGGAATACTTGGCTCAGTAGAGCTGTGACCTTCCGCTAGCCTGGCTACAGTACTGAAAAGAAACCTGGGGTTGTTCCTATTTTCCTCTATTAATGATGAGTAGTACGCTGCTCTGGCATTACGGAGAGCCTTCCTATAAGTTTGAAGACTATCTTGCCAAATTAAACGAGAATTTTCCAATTTAGTGGAACGCCAAATCTTCTCAAGTTTCCGCGATATTTGCTTTAATTTGCGAGTTTCAGTGTTATACCATGGAGCTAACCGTCTTTGTTTTATTATCTTCTTTTTTAGAGGGGCAACTGAGTCAAGTGTCATTCGCAGCGAGCCTGCTGCACTATCAACAAAATGATCTATTTGGGAGGGACTGAAATTAGCATAGGAGTCCTCCGTTACTTTGTGGCTTGGTAATGAATTAAATGCTAATGGAATCACATTCTTAAATTTAGCTACAGCACTATCAGATAGACATCTTGTAAAGCAGGTTTTGCCTAATGGCGTGTAGTTCAGCAGTATAAACGCAAAAGTTATCAAACAGTGGTCAGATAAAAAGGGATTCTGTGGGAACCCTATTAAATGTTCAATTTCAACACCATATACCAGAACAAGGTCGGGGGTGTGGCCAAAACGGTGAGTCGGTTTATGAACACTTTGAGAGACGCCAATAGAATCTAATAGAGAGATAAACGCAGTACTAAGGCTGTCATTCTCATCGTCCACATGAATATTAAAATCCCCTACAATAAGAACTTTGTCCGTTTTTAGCACTAAATTTGACAAGAACTCTGCAAATTCAGATAAGAATTCAGAGTATGGACCAGGTGCTCGGTACACTATAACAAATAGAACTGGTTGCAGTGATTTCCAACTTGGGTGTGAAAGACTAAGAACAAGACTTTCAAATGAGTTATAATTTAGTTTAGGTTTAGAGCTGATTATTAGACTAGAGTCAAAGATGGCTGCAACTCCACCTCCTCGGCTTGTGCCTCGCGGAATGTGAGTATTAATATGACTGGGGGGGTGGATTCATTTAGACTAACATATTCTCCATCGCCTAGCCAGGTTTCAGTAAGACAAAATAAATCAATATTAGAATCCGATATTAATTCATTTACTAGTACACCTTTAGAAGAGAGAGATCTGATGTTTAAGAGTCCACATTTAATTCTCCTATTCTTTTGCACTATTGCACTTGTGGTTTTAATTGCTATGAGGTTTTCATGCACAGCTCCTCCTCTGTTTACCTTTGATTTAAATAACTTCAATGGTCGGGGGGCAGACACCGTCACTATGGGGTTGTGACTGGGTGTGTGTCAGACTGCGACTCTGCCTCCTGGTCCCCACTCTGGATTGTCAGGGATTAGGTCCACTAATAAACTCGTCAAGATTTCTAGAAATGAGAGCTGCTCCATCCCAAGTGGGATGAATGCCGTCCCTCCGAATCAGACCAGGTCTTCCCCAGAAAGACTGCCAGTGATCTACAAAGCCCACATCATTATCTGGACACCACCTCGATAGCCAGCGGCGAAATGATGACATGCGGCTATACATGTCATCACTGGTTAGATTTGGCAGAGGTCCAGAGAAAACTACGGTGTCCGACATTGACTTTGCGTATGTACACACCGATTCAACATTGATCTTAGTGACCTCCGTTTGGCGTAACCGGGAGTCATTAACGCCAACGTGAATAACAATCTTACTGTATTTACG